>CM016622.1:36243544-36549795 GCA_005393395.2 Gossypium australe
ATATTTTAAGATAATTCATGCATATTTATAAGATAACTTAAACACATAAGCCATACCAATGGCTGACCTTACATTCATTTCATATTAACATCTATTTTATTAGCTTATACATGCCATTCATTTCCAAACTAAAGTTTCTTTAAATACCGAATATACTGGGTTGATAGTGTGATGAGTCTCCCACCGATCCCTCCGAGCTCTTAACACTACAAAACAGGGAAAAAGGAAATAGGGTAAGCACTTTGTGCTTAGTAAGCCCATGTAACAAGAATTATACTTACCTAATATTTACAATACAAGCGATAAACATTCATATACCCATTCAATGCATTATTACCCTAACATTTACAAACTCAACATTCAAGTCAGTCCAATAATTTTCATATATCAATAATATATATACTATCATTGATGAGCTCATCAATACCATGATTTCCATATATATATATATATATATATATATATTTATATTTATCCCATTGAATTACTCGGAATTTCGATGGATTTTCAGAGGTACACTTTAGTGTACAAATTCGGGTCCGTCAATTCATATTCATGTGCGCACATTTCCATTTTAGAGCACACTCCGCGAACCTCATCTTTACAGCGGGATTACCAGTCCAGGCTAAATCCCCTGTAATATAAACTCACAAGAGTATTGTCGGGATTACCAGTCCAGGCTAAATCCCCTGCAACGACAATTACTCTAATGAGCTTGGATCTGAATTACCAGTCCAGGCTAAATTCAGACCCTAATTTGGATTACCCGTCCGGGCTAAATCCATTTTCCACATATTCTTCGGGAGGGCTATATCAGGATAGGATCACCCGTCCGGGCTAGATCCTTTTTACCGTCAATTCCTTTTCAGAGATCCATCGAATTTTCCTTTCATTCAACCGGGATTTCTTTCCCTTTTTATCAAAAATATCAATATTGCATAAAATTTTCATACATGAACATTCAAATTATATTCACATCAATAACATACATTTCAAGCATTTAAGAATATAATTCAAGTTACATGAACTTACCTCGTTATCAGTTCGTTTACAAAATCTACTAATCCAAAACTTTTTCCTTTCCTCGATCTAGCTTCGTATTTGAGTTTTCCGGATCTAAATAAATAAATTCAATCATCAATTCAATACATTTCATGTTCACATGTAGCATTTTCTATAATTCTATTATTATTTTTAGTTTATTCAAAGCTGTCTACTTGAGTCACAGTCACTAAATTATTTATTTCTCGAGCTACAGAGCTCCAAATGAGGAACCGTTAATTTTCTCTGAAACTAGATTCACATGTCTTCATACCATAAAATTTCCAGAATTTTTGGCCTAGCCAATTAGTACAGTTTATTCATCAAAGTCACCCCTGTTCTGCTGTCTGGCAGTTCTGACTCTTCTTCACTAAAAATTAATTATCTCTTCATACAGAAATTATATGGTGTTCCCGTTTATTTCTATAGAAAATAGACTCATTCAGGATTCTAAAAATATAAATTTAAGCCCCTAATTATTTTTCTTCAATTTTTGATGATTTTCTAAAGTCAAAACAGGGGAACCCGAATTTATTCTGAACCAGTCTTACAAAAATCTAAATATCTCAAAATACAGAACTTCTTTTCTTTCTTGTTTCTTTCATATGAAAATAGACTTTAATTTCATATTTTATTCATCCTCTAATTCGATTTATACAATTTTGGTGAATTTTCAAAGTTAGACTACTGCTGCTGTCCAAAACTGTTTCAGTGTAACTCATTTTACAATTTAATCCTAATTAAGTTTACTTATTTTCTTAACCTAATTCATACTTTGATTCTACTTAAATTCCTTCCATATTCAACTTGATTATATAAATTTTCATAATAAAACCCTAATTCATAATTTCTTCCAAATTAATCCCTATAACACAAAACTTATAACTTACTTTATAATTTAATCCTTCTACTAATTCTAACTTAAATTTCATTCAATTTAATCCCTGATTCATCTTTTTCTTCAACATCAACTACACTTGAAAACCTAAAAACTCTCAAAATATCAACTTAGTTCATCAAAATCTTGCTTTAAAGCTTCTAAAACATCAAAATTAAGAGAATAGGACTTGATTGACTTACCAATTTAAACTTCAAGCTTTAAATCCCTAGTTTTTCCTTTTTCTTTCTTTCCTTCTCCCTGTTTCGTATGCTCTCTGTTTCTTTTACCTATTCTGTTCTCTTCTTTCCTTTTGTTTGTTTATATATATAATAATATAATATATATAATATAATAATATAATAATAATCCTTAAAAATCTCAGATTTTTCTATGTTACCGCCTCACTATACAAAATGGTATAATTACCATTTTGATCCTTCATAATTTCTTTTAATCTATAATTGAACTTTTACTTTCATTTCAATTTAGTCCTTTTTATTTAATTACCTACCCAAACGTTAAAATTTTCTAACGAAATTTTAATACCACATTACTAACATTTTATAAATATTATAAAAGTATTTCCTATCATATAAATATTCATGCAAAAAATATTAAAATAAATTTCTCTTTAAATCGGATTTATGGTTACGAAACCATTGTTCCGATAATCTTGAATTTAGGCCATTACAACTCTCCCCCCCTTTTTAAGGATTTTCGTCCTCGAAAATCTTACCAGTAAAGAGGTTTGGATATTGTTTCCTCATTGCCTCCTCCGGTTCCCATGTCGCTTCCTCAATCCCGTGCTTTTGCCACAATACTTTCACCAAATTTATTTTTTTATTTCTAAGCTCCTTTGTTTCCCGTGCCAATATCTTGACCGGTTCTTCACTGTAAGTCATATCCGGCTGAATCTCCACTTCTGTCGGAGAAATAACATGTGAAGGATCTGACCGATATCGTCGTAGCATAGACACATGAAAAACATTATGGATTCTATCAAGTTCTGGTGGTAATGCCAACCGATAAGCGACCGGTCCAATTCTTTCTATGATCTCATATGGCCCGATAAATCTTGGACTCAATTTACCCTTTCGACCGAATCGGAGAACTTTCTTCCAAGGAGACACTTTCAGGAATACCTTGTCACCGACCTGAAATTCAATCTCTTTTCGTTTAAGATCGGCATATGATTTTTGGCGATCGGAAGCAGCTTTTAAACTATCCCGAATAACCTTTACTTTTTCTTTTGTTTCCTGGATCAAATCAACCCCGTGTATTTCTTTTCACTGAGCTCTGTCCAGTATAATGGTGTTCTACACTTTCTACCATACAGAGCTTCATACGGAGCCATTTTAATACTGGACTGATAACTGTTATTATAAGCAAATTCAATCAAAGGTAGATACCTCTCCCAATTACCTTCAAACTCCAGTATACAACATCGGAGCATATCTTCCAATACTTGAATTACACGCTCAGATTGGCCATCTGTCTGAGGATGAAATGCAGTACTGAAATACAACTGAGTACCCAAAGCTTCTTACAATTTATCCCAGAAACGAGACGTAAATCGGGGATCTCTATCTGATATAATGGAGACAGGCAATCCATGTAGCCTGACAATCTCAGATATGTACAATTCAGCCAGTTTATCTAAAGAATAATCCATACGTACCGGAATAAAGTGTGCTGACTTTGTCAGTCGGTCAACAATCACCCAAATAGCATCTTTTTTCCTCGAAGACAATGGTAACCCCGATACAAATCCATAGTGATTCTTTCCCATTTCCATTCCGGTATAGTAATTGGCTGAAGTAACCCTGAAGGTACCTGATGTTCTGTTTTGACCTGTTGACATATCAAACATCTTGATACAAACTCAGAAATATCACGTTTCATACCTGGCCACCAGTACATCTTTTTCAAATCATTATACATTTTATTACTTCCCGGATGTACAGACATAGTACCACTGTGAGCCTCGTGTAAAATTTTATGTATGAGCTCAGAATTCTTGGGTACACATACCCTACCTCTGAATAATAAACAATCATCAACCCCAACTTGAAATTCAGAATCAGTATCTGACTCACATTGTGCCCGTTTAACCTGTAACTTCTCATCATTCTTCTGAGCTTCACATATTTGCTGTAAAAATGTCGGTTTAGCTCTCAATTCAGCTATGATTGAACCATCATCAACCAAAGACAATTGAGCATTCATAGATCGTAAAGCATACAGAGATTTTCGACTCAAAGCATCAGCCACAATATTAGCCTTACCCGGATGGTAATCAATAATCAAATCATAGTCCTTTATTAGTTCAAGCCACCTGCGCTGTCTTAAATTCAAATCTTTCTGTGTCATCAAATATTTCAAGCTTTTATGATCAGTATAAATATGACATTTTTCACCGTACAAGTAATGCCGCCATATCTTCAATGCAAAAACAATAGCAGCTAACTCAAGATCATGTACCGGATAATTTCTTTCATGTTGTTTAAGTTGTCTTGAAGCATAGGCTATTACTTTACCTTCTTGCATCAAAACACAACCTAAACCATTTAATGAGGCATCACTATAAATAACAAATTCCTTACCCGGTTCAGGCTGCACTAATACTGGTGCTTTCGTTAGTAGATCTTTCAATCGGTTGAAACTCTGCTGACATTTATCAGTCCACTCGAACTTTACATCTTTCTGCAATAATCGAGTCATCGGAGAAGCTATCATAGAGAATCCTTGTACAAATCTCCGATAATAACCAGCTAAACCCAAGAAACTTCTAACTTCAGATACAGTCTTCGGTGGACTCCAATTGACAATAGCTGAGATTTTACTTGGATCTACCCTGATGCCTTCAGCGGATACAATATGTCCAAGAAAACCCACTTCTCGAAGCCAAAATTCACATTTACTGAATTTAGCATATAACTGTTTCTCTCGCAGAATTTGCAATACAATTCTCAAATGTTCTGTATGTTCTTTTTCATCTCGAGAATAAACCAAAATATCGTCAATGAATACTACCACAAATCTGTCTAAGTACGGTCTGAATATTCGATTCATCAGATCCATAAATACTGCAGGTGCATTAGTCAACCCAAACGGCATAACCAAAAACTCATAATGCCCGTACCTGGTTCTGAAAGCTGTCTTTGGCACATCTGACTCCTTTACTCGTAACTGATAATAGCCCGATCGGAGATTAATCTTTGAAAATACAGTAGCACCTTTCAGCTGATCAAATAAATCATCAATCCGGGGCAACGGATACTTATTCTTTATAGTTACCTTATTGAGCTGTCGATAGTCAATACACAATCTCAAAGACCCATCTTTCTTTTTCACAAACAGAACCGGAGCACCCCAAGGTGAATGACTCGGTCGGACAAAACCTCTATCAACAAGTTCCTGTAACTGTGTCTTTAATTCCTTTAATTCTGTAGGAGCCATCCGGTACGGAGCTATGGAAATCGGGGTAGTTCCCGGAATCAAATCTATAGAAAATTCCACTTCTCTTTCTGGTGGCAACCCTGGTAACTCTTCTGGAAACACATCAGAAAATTCACATACCACTGGCACTGCTTGAATCTTCGACTCAGATACCTTGGTATCTAATACATAAGCAAGAAAAGCATCATACCCTTTTTGACATACCTCTGAGCAGTAATAACTGAAATCACATCAGATAATCCCTCTGTTTGATCGGATTTAACCCGAAGTAATTCACCATTCTGGCACTTCAACACAATATATTTCTGTTTACAGTTTACTACTGCATCATGCTGAGTTAACCAATCCATGCCCAATATCACATCAAACTCATCAAATGGCAGTAACATCAAATCAGCCAGGAAACAATAACCTCTTACCATCAGTGGACAATTTTTACAAATTTTATCCACCAAAATAGATTGGCCAAAGGGGTTCGAGACTTTAACCGCAAATTCAGTAGGTTCAACAGATAAATCTTTAACGCATGCAAGTTTTACACATATATATGAATGCGTAGAATCGAGATCAATTAATGCAGTAATATCAGTTTCAAGTAAAGAAAATGTACCAGTAATAACATCGGGTGCTGAGGCATCTTCTCTGGTACGCATGACATATGTTCTAGGAGGCGCTCGTGTCTCAGGCCTACTTGCAGTATCTTTTGTAGCTCCTCGGCTACCACTGACATTACCGGATAGTCGAGATGGTCTACCCCTCAAAGATGGATTACTTGGCTTCGATATATATTCATCTTCTTTTTTATTTCTTTCTGGACAATCTCTGAGGAAATGGTCAAAAGAACCACATCGGTAACAAGCCCCGCTCTTAAATCGACATTCACCAAAATGAGCTTTATTACAATACTGGCATCTCGGCTTAGGGGTACCAACACTGCCAACACTGGTCACTGATGGAGTGGAAGGTCTTGAATTAGTGCGCTGTGAAGCTCGCACTCTATCTGAATACCCAGTGGTTGAGGTAGAACGATCCTGGTACTTCTTCAATTTCTTTGGAGCAGAAAACTGAGATTTTTCCATTGGTCTTTGACTAAAAATTCGAGCTTCTCTCTCAGCCTGTTTCTTTTCTTTGCTCCATTCTTCTGCTTTATAAGCTCGTTCTGCTAGTGTAGCAAACTCTCGAATTTCAAGAATTCCAACAAGGAGCTTAATTTCTTCATTCAACCCTTCTTCGAATCGTTTGCACATTTCAGCCTCCGACTGTACCCATTCTCGAGCATATTTACTCAACCGAACAAATTCTCTTTCATACTCGGATACTGATCTATTGCCCTGTTTCAGCTCAAGAAATTCTTTTCTTTTCTGATCAAGGAATCTCTGACTGATATATCTCTTTTTGAACTCGGTCTGGAAGAATTCCCATGTAATTTCTTCTTTCGGAACAACTGAAGCTTTAGTATTCCACCAATGATAAGATGTGTCTTTTAGCAGTGAAACAGCACATTTCAAACATTCTTCTGGCGTGCAAGATAATTCCTCCAAAACCCGAGTAGTATTTTCTAACCAAAATTCAGCTCTTTCGGGATCATCATCAACTGCTGCTCGAAATTCTTCGGCCCCATATTTTCGGATTTTATCGACCGGAGCTTTTCCTTTTCTGACAGATTCAGTACCTGTACCCTGTGGAATCTCGGGAACCGGTGGAGGAACAGGAGGGGGAGCTTGAGTCTGCTGCACTGTAGGGTTAGTTCTTATGTACTGGGTAAACCATTCATTCATCATTTGAAAGAAGGCTATTTTTGCCTCCTCTCCTTGACCCTCTATACCGGGCCTTCTACTGCTAGTTTCTTCTCTTTGTACTGAAGCCGGAGCATGACTCCCAGCTTCCTCAGATTGAGCTCGGTCAGATGACATTACTATAAGGAAAACACAATTTAAATGGTCAGGAGATATCACACTATCAAAAATAATTTAAATGGCATGTATAGCTAATCCGTATTCGCTATGTCGGTCCTAGAACCGGCTAAACCGTAGCTCTGATACCAACAAATGTAACACCCCCTACCTATATTCGTTGTCAGAATAAGGTACGAGGCATTACCAGAGTTTACAATTTTTTTTTATTAAAAAAACGAGACCAGTCTAATTCAACATATTTTTAAGATAATTCATGCATATTTATAAGATAACTTAAACACATAAGCCATACCAATGGCTGACCTTACATTCATTTCATATTAACATCTATTTTATTAGCTTATACATGCCATTAATTTCCAAACTAAAGTTTCTTTAAATACCGAAATACTGGGGTTGATAGTGTGATGAGTCTCCCACCGATCTGACCTCCGAGCTCTTAACACTACAAAACAGGGAAAAAGGAAATAGGGTAAGCACTTTGTGCTTAGTAAGCCCATGTAACAAGAATTATACTTACCTAATATTTACAATACAAGCGATAAACATTCATATACCCATTCAATGCATTATTACCCTAACATTTACAAACTCAACATTCAAGTCAGTCCAATAATTTTCATATATCAATAATATATATACTATCATTGATGAGCTCATCAATACCATGATTTCCATATATATATATATATATATATATATTTATATTTATCCCATTGAATTACTCGGAATTTCGATGGATTTTCAGAGGTACACTTTAGTGTACAAATTCGGGTCCGTCAATTCATATTCATGTGCGCACATTTCCATTTTAGAGAGCACACTCCCGCGAACCTCATCTTTACAGCGGGATTACCAGTCCAGGCTAAATCCCCTGTAATATAAACTCACAGAGTATTGTCGGGATTACCAGTCCAGGCTAAATCCCCTGCAACGACAATTACTCTAATGAGCTTGGATCTGAATTACCAGTCCAGGCTAAATTCAGACCCTAATTTGGATTACCCGTCCGGGCTAAATCCATTTTCCACATATTCTTCGGGAGGGCTATATCAGGATAGGATCACCCGTCCGGGCTAGATCCTTTTTACCGTCAATTCCTTTTCAGAGATCCATCGAATTTTCCTTTCATTCAACCGGGATTTCTTTCCCTTTTTATCAAAATATCAATATTGCATAAAATTTTCATACCATGAACATTCAAATTATATTCACAACAATAACATACATTTCAACATTTAAGAATATAATTCAAGTTACATGAACTTACCTCGTTATCAGTTCGTTTACAAAATCTACTAATCCGAAACTTTTTCCTTTCCTCGATCTAGCTTCGTATTTGAGTTTTCCGGATCTAAATAAATAAATTCAATCATCAATTCAATACATTTCATGTTCACATGTAGCATTTTCTATAATTCTATTATTATTTTTAGTTTATTCAAAGCTGTCTACTTGAGTCACAGTCACTAAATTATTTATTTCTCGAGCTACAGAGCTCCAAATGAGGAACCGTTAATTTTCTCTGAAACTAGATTCACATGTCTTCATACCATAAAATTTCCAGAATTTTTGGCCTAGCCAATTAGTACAGTTTATTCATCAAAGTCACCCCTGTTCTGCTGTCTGGCAGTTCTGACTCTTCTTCACTAAAAATTAATTATCTCTTCATACAGAAATTATATGGTGTTCCCGTTTATTTCTATAGAAAATAGACTCATTCAGGATTCTAAACATATAAATTTAAGCCCCTAATTATTTTTCAATTTTTGATGATTTTCTAAAGTCAAAACAGGGGAACCTGAATTTATTCTGAACCAGTCTTACAAAAATCTAAATATCTCAAAATACAGAACTTCTTTTCTTTCTTGTTTCTTTCATATGAAATAGACTCAATAAGCTTTAATTTCATATTTTATTCATCCTCTAATTCGATTTATACAAGTTTTGGTGAATTTTCAAAGTTAGACTACTGCTGCTGTCCAAAACTGTTTCAGTGTAACTCATTTTACAATTTAATCCTAATTAAGTTTACTTATTTTCTTAACCTAATTCATACTTTGATTCTACTTAAATTCCTTCCATATTCAACTTGATTATATAATTTTCATAATAAAACCCTAATTCATAATTTCTTCCAAATTAATCCCTATAACACAAAACTTATAACTTACTTTATAATTTAATCCTTCTACTAATTCTAACTTAAATTTCATTCAATTTAATCCCTGATTCATCTTTTTCTTCAACATCAACTACACTTGAAAACCTAAAAACTCTCAAAATATCAACTTAGTTTCATCAAAATCTTGCTTTAAAGCTTCTAAAACATCAAAATTAAGAGAATAGGACTTGATTGACTTACCAATTTAAACTTCAAGCTTTAAATCCCTAGTTTTTCCTTTTTCTTTTCTTTCCTTCTCCCCTGTTTCGTATGCTCTCTGTTTCTTTTACCTATTCTGTTCTCTTCTTTCCTTTTGTTTGTTTATATATATATAATAATATAATATAATAATATAATAATATAATAATAATCCTTAAAAATCTCAGATTTTTCTATGTTATACCGCCTCACTATACAAAATGGTATAATTACCATTTTGATCCTTCATAATTTCTTTTAATCTATAATTGAACTTTTACTTTCATTTCAATTTAGTCCTTTTTATTTAATTACATACCCAAACGTTAAAATTTTCTAACGAAATTTTAATACCACATTACTAACATTTTATAAATATTTATAAAAGTATTTCCTATCATATAAATATTCATGCAAAAAATATTAAAATAAATTTCTCTTTAAATCGGATTTATGGTTACGAAACCATTGTTCCGATAATCTTGAATTTAGGCCATTACAATCGATAACTTCGAAAATTTCGTTACCCGATGGTAACATTTTTGAAAACGCATACGAGTACTTATTTTGAAAACGTTACTTTTAACCGATTTGCTTAACAGTTCATAAGTTCATCAGTTATATAATAAAGTAAAAACAACTACCTAATCATCCAAAATAATAATAAGCGGCCATATTACAACCCAATCGAATTGTAGTGAATAATAAACTTAAAGCAGGGCAGAATAAAATTTCAAGTCCACAAAACAAACATGGCCGCCGCGAGTCCTCCCCGGCTCCGTCTCGGTGCTCTACTCACCTGAGAAAGGTAGAAAAAGGGGTGAGTCGCCAAGACTCAGTGTGTAAATCCCCAACCCGATAATACCACTCATACACAAGATATTAGTATGACATGCAATTATGCAACCCAACCTAGCCATCCATGCTCCTTTTTCTACCCCGTGTGGTACCAAACCACTGGTGGTGCCAAACCACTGGTGACTTAAAGTCACGATATCCGTCAACACTTGTGGTGCCAAACCACTGGTGGTGCCAAACCACTGGTGACCCGAAGTCACAATCAAATGATGGGGCCAACCCATCGTGTGATACCAAATCACTGGCGTCGATCCCGTATCTCAAATGTGGGGCCAACCCACGGTGGAATTAATCCACAGGGACGAGACGCTATGAGGTGCCAAACCTCTGGAGGTGCCAAACCTCTGGTGACCGTAGTCACGAAATGTGGTACCAAACCACTGGTGTCCGTCGACACGATTTTTACTCCCTCTCATCAATCCCCACCATCATCATGCTCACATAACAAGTATCTTGATCCCATATATCATGCATTTGTATATAGCATAGCATTTAACAGCATATGATGGCATACACAATATATATCATAGATCGAGTAATAGGGGACTTACCCGAGAACCAAGCTTATGCCCCCAAGGCAAAATTTCTAAATGAGAGGTCATAATATCATCACAATAACAATTATTACTAATAAAATGTGTAAGAGCTTACACACCTATTTAATCGAGGGTCTAAAAAGAAATCCCGTATCTATGCAAAAATATAAAAGTCCCGAACTTGTCCTCGTAATGCTCCTATATTCGGCCATCATAGATTAGTATTTAGGGGTCTCATTTGATTTACTCACAAATCCCAAAGTTATTGGTCGTAACTAGGCCGATCCTTTATCAACACGAACCAACGTGATCGAAATCCCGAAAACTTTGATTTCTTAGCCGATTAGTCCCCTCCGAAATCCCAAGTTATTGTTTGACTCGTTGAGATCCTCCGAAGAATCAAAATCCAAAGTACTCCTTGGTGTCGACTAAACTCAAAAGTTACCTATCAAGATACTCGCGGATAATCAGCCAATCATTACCAATGCTTTAACTCAAGCTTTCGGCACCCAAAAGGAAGAGAAGAAATCTCATGTTAAAGAAGTACACTTACCAACCTTTGAAAACGCCTTTCCTTCCTTTATTAACTAAAGCCCGGAAACCACCTCTTGAATATGGGTTGTTGAAATTCCTTGTCGATTGCTTCACCTTAATGCACACCAAATTTCGGCCAAGTCTTGTAGAAAAAAAAAAAGGGGGTAGTCGGCTACCTCAAACGAAAATGAAGGAGAGGAAGAAGAAGCAAGGTTCGGCATGCACAATTAAAAAGGAACCAAAAACAACTAAAGAAATTTGGCCATACTTCATTCGGCCAAGGGACAATTTGGAAGGAAAAGAAGGTGGAAAAAAAGGAATTTTGGCTCTCTTCTAATCTACTCAAAACCGGCCATGTACCAAAATGAAACAAGGAAAATCGGCCAAGCTTTGCTAACACCCCAGCCGATCATGCTCCTTTCTTTTTCCCATTCCATGACAATTTCCAACACTCTTGAAATAAGATAACCCAATATTAAATCCTTCTTTCCATCACTAACCCATCATCTTTTCTATATAATAATAATAATCTAATATAATATAACATAACACCATCCCATACCAAAACATAAAATAAATAAACCCATATTCCAAATAATAAAATAATTAAAACAAAACAAAGGCAGCATGCCTTCCTCAAATTTGGAGCCCATGCGCAGGCCATACCCACGCCGGTTATGGAGAAAATAAAAATAAATACTCCAGGCTGCTGCTGGGTCTCGAACCCGAGACCTGGGGCAGAAACTCCCACGCCTCAACCGCTTGACCGACCTGACTTTCATGATATAAACGCATCATAGATTTCTTTTAAGCTTTACTTCATTGGCGCCTTTAGCTTACGCGCTACAAGTAAAAACTTAAAACGCCCTAAGTGCGACTCCTAGGGCTCGAACATGGGACCTGAAGGAACATGCCCAAGCGCCCCGCCGTTTCTGCTACTGAGACTTTCATGCCATGTCTCGACGCGAATTACATTTAAGCTTTCATCCTTTGGCTCCCTCACGCATTTAATGCCAGAGGCCAAAAACAAAACACCCATCTGTTGCCCAGGGGTTTCGAACCCAAGATGTGAGGAAGAAACCCCCACACCCCAACCACTCGGCCAGTGTTCCTTTGATGACATTGACCCGTCCCAGAAACTTTTAAACACTCCCTTAATCGCTCCCCTTCACCTTAACACCAAACAAAAATTTAAAACGCTCGCGCGCCCAACAAGACTCGAACTCCGGACCTCGTTGCCGCAGCCTTCAAGCAGCTCCCTTGGCCACTCGGCCAGGGCGCCTTTTGTGCTATAGGCTCACAAATTTTATTCTTAAACCTTCCTAGCTCAACACCCTACTTAGTGCAAAAATTAAAACTTCCAGGCACGAACTCAGTGGCTCGAACCCCTGCCTTGCCACATCTTCTAACTTTCTGGTAGCGCCCTAACCACCCTACCAGCCCTTTCCTTGTATCATGATTTGCCCCAAAATATAATTAAGGTTTCCTCAGGCAATCACTAAAAATAAAAATAAAAATAAAATAAAATAAAATACAAACAACCCCAGTTGCAGGATGTTACATTAGACCTCCACCCCCTCATGAGCCACAGACCACCCACATAGCTCCTCCAGTTATAAATACAGTTAGAAGAGAGAAACCACCCGTGGACAAGATCAGAAAACAAGGGGCTGAAGAGTTTTGGGCTACCAAAGATGATGATGCAGAGAAAGCTGAATTTTGGCTCGAGAACACTATCAGAGTCTTTGATGAGTTATCCTGCACACCGGAAGAATGTATTAAATGCGTGGTGTCACTTCTTAGAGATTCGGCCTACCAGTGGTGGAAGACACTTGTGTCAGTAGTACCGAAAGAAAGAGTTACTTGGGATTTCTTTCAAGAGGAGTTCCGTAAGAAGTACATTAGTCAGAGGTTTATTGACCAGAAAAGAAAAGAGTTCCTTGAGTTAAAACAGGGTAAGATGACTGTGATTGACTATGAACGTGAATTTATCCGACTCAGCAATTATGCTCGAGAGTGTGTGTCTACAGAGGCTATCATGTGCAAAAGATTTGAGGATGGGCTCAATGATGATATCCGACTGTCAGTTGGTGTTTTAGAGATAAAGGAGTTTGTTGTTTTAGTTGAACGAGCCTGTAAGGCAGAAGAGTTGTTAAAAAGAAAGGGTAAAGCTGAAATTGATATGCAAGACACGAAGAAAAGACAGATGAGCAAGTCATTTCAGTCTACATCCAAGAGGCCTAGAGAGTTTTCTACGAGACCTAATTTTTCAACCGGGTATTCTAGCCGAAACAGAAGTGGAAGATTTATAGATTCAAAAGCTCAAACCACTTCGATTGCAAGTGTTGGCAGTATTCAGCCTGATAGGCCCGAGTGTCCTCAATGTGGTCGACGTCATCCAGGTCAATGTCGAGCAACTAAGACTGGTTGTTTCCGATGTGGTGCACCGGATCATTTCATTCGGGAGTGTCCCGAGATGGTTAAAAAAGAAGTAATACCGAGTGCAAGATCAGGTAATGCCCCCGTTAGAGGCAGATCTCAGAGAAATTCAGGAGTAGGGGCAGGTAGAGGTACATTTAGAGATACAGCAACAAGATCAGATGTTAGAGCACCCACAAGGACTTATGCTACCTGTGCTCGTGAAGAGGCATCTTCCCCCGACGTAATTACGGGTACATTTTCTCTTCATGATGTTAATGTTATTGCTTTGATTGATCCGGGGTCAACCCATTCCTATGTTTGCATGAAATTAATGCCTAGTATGAACATGCCCATAGAGTTTACAGAATTTGTGATTAAAGTATCGAACCCATTAGGTCAGCATGTGTTAGTAAACAAAGTATGTAAAAAATGCCCTTTGATGATTAGAGGTTACTGTTTTCCGGCTGATCTCATGCTATTGCCATTTGATGAGTTTGATGTGATTCTTGGTATGGATTGGTTAACTGCACATGATGTGATAGTGAATTGTGGAAAAAGATTCATTGTTGAAATGTGAAAATGGTGAATTCCTTCGGGTTAATTCAGATGAGTCAGATAGTTCAATTTCCATGATTTCTGTTATGTCTGCTCAGAAATGTTTAAGGAAAGGATGTGAAGCTTATCTTGCTTTTGTGTTGAATACTAAAGATCCAGAGTTGAAAATTGAATCAGTGCCTGTGGTAAATGAGTTTCCGGATGTGTTTCCGGAAGAACTACCAGGTTTGCCTCCTATCAGAGAAGTTGAGTTTGGTATTGAATTGATTCCAGGTACCACACCTATTTCTATTGCTCCTTATAGAATGGCTTCAATAGAATTAAAAGAATTGAAAGCTCAGCTACAGGAATTAACTGATAAAGGCTTTGTAAGACCTAGTTATTCACCATGGGGTGCACCAGTGTTATTTGTGAAAAAGAAGGACGATTCCATGAGATTGTGCATAGACTATCGACAGCTTAACAAGGTAACCATCAAGAACAAATATCCATTACCTAGAATAGATGATTTGTTTGATCAATTGAAGGGAGCCACTCTGTTCTCTAAGATCGATTTGAGATCCGGATACTATCAGTTGTGAGTTAAAGAGTCAGATGTTCCAAAGACTGCTTTTCGAACTAGGTATGGTCACTATGAGTTTCTTGTGATGCCATTTGGCTTAACTAATGCTCCTGCTATTTTCATGGATTTAATGAACCGAATTTTTAGACCTTATTTGGACAAGTTTGTAGTCGTGTTCATTGATGACATTTTGATTTATTCTCATGATGAGACTGAGCATGCAGAGCATTTGAGAACAGTTTTACAGATTTTAAGAGATAATCAGCTTTATGCCAAATTTAGCAAAAGTGAGTTCTGGTTACGGAAAGTTTGTTTTCTTGGACACGTTGTCTCAGGTGAAGGTATTAAAGTTGATCCGAACAAGATTTCAGCCATTGTTGATTGGAAGCCTCCCAGGAATGTATCAGAGGTCAGAAGTTTTCTTGGTCTTGCCGGTTATTATAGACGATTTGTAGAGGGATTTTCCATGATAGCTACTCCATTGACAAGATTGCTACAAAAAGATGTCAAGTTTGAATGGACTGAGAAGTGTCAGCAGAGTTTCGACAAGTTAAAGGCATTGTTGACTGAAGCTCCTGTTTTAGTACAACCAGAACCGGGTAAAGAGTTTGTGATTTACAGTGATGCATCCTTGAATGGACTAGGCTGTGTACTTATGCAGGAAGGAAGGGTAATTGCTTATGCCTCTAGACAGTTAAAGCTACATGAGAAAAACTATCCGACACATGATTTAGAGCTAGCTGCTATTGTTTTTGCATTGAAAATCTGGAGACATCACTTATATGGGGAGAAATGCCGAATATTCACTGATCATAAAAGTTTGAAATACTTGATGACTCAGAAAGATCTGAACTTAAGGCAAAGAAGATGGCTAGAGTTGATTAAAGATTATGAGCTAGTGATCGATTATCACCCGGGTAAGGCAAATGTTGTTGCTGATGCTTTGAGTAGAAAATCTTTATTTGCATTGAGAGCTTTGCACACTAGTTTGGCATTATCAGATGATGGTTCTATCTTAGCTGAGTTGAGAGTTAAATCGACGTTTCTTGAAGAAATTTGTGAAGCTCAGAAGGATGACAGTGAGTTGCAAGCCAAAAGAGTTCAGTGCGAGTCAGGTGTAGAGTCTGATTTTCAGATCGGTTCTGATAGTTGTTTGTTGTTCAGAGACAGAGTATGTGAACCAAAGAATGATGAGCTTATTAAGAAAATCTTACAGGAAGCACATAGCAGTTCTTTGTCTATTCACCCAGGCAGTACAAAGATGTATAATGATTTGAAGAAAATGTATTGGTGGACAGGAATGAAAAGAGATATATCAGAGTTTGTTTCTAGATGCCTGATCTGTCAGCAGGTAAAGGCCGAACATCAGGTACCTTCAGGTTTATTGCAGCCTGTATTAGTTCCCGAGTGGAAATGGGATCGAGTTACTATGGATTTTGTGACAGGATTGCCTTCGACACCGAGAAAGAAAGATGCAGTATGGGTTGTGATTGATAAGTTAACAAAGTCGGCTCATTTCATCCCAATTCGTATGGATTATTCACTTGACAAGTTGGCCGAGTTATATATTACAGAGATTGTGAGACTACATGGAGAACCGTTATCGATTATCTCAGATAGGGATCCGAGATTTACCTCACGATTTTGGAAGAAATTGCAGGAAGCTTTAGGTACAAAGTTGAGTTTTAGTACAGCTTTCCATCCTCAGACTGATGGTCAATCAGAGAGAGTTATTCAGGTACTTGAAGATATGCTTAGATGTTGTGTATTGGAATTTCAAAGTAGTTGGGAGAAATATTTACCGTTAGTAGAGTTTGCCTATAATAATAGTTATCAATCGAGTTTGAAGATGGCACCTTACGAAGCTTTGTATGGACGTAAATGTCGCACACCTTTGTATTGGACAGAGCTTAAGGAAAATCAGATTTACGGGGTTGATCTAGTCAAAGAAACAGAAGAAAAAGTAAAAGTCATCAGAGATTGCTTGAAAGCAGCTTCAGATAGACAGAAATCCTATGCAGATTTGAAAAGAAAAGACATTGAATTTCAAGTTGGTGATAGGGTATTCTTGAAAGTATCCCCGTGGAAGAAAGTTCTCAGATTTGGCAAGAAAGGCAAATTAAGTCCCCGTTTTATTGGACCGTTTGAGGTGATCGAGAGAGTTGGGCCATTGGCATATCGTTTGGCTTTGCCAACTGAGTTAGAGAAGATTCATAATGTGTTTCATGTGTCTATGCTACGTCGTTATCGTTCAGACCCGTCGCATGTGATTTCGCAAACAGAGGTTGAGATTCAGCCAGATATGACTTACGGGGAGGAACCAATAAAAATTCTAGCCCGAGAGGTTAAGCAATTAAGGAATAAAAGTATTGCACTTGTGAAAGTATTATGGAATAGGCATGGAATAGAAGAGGCTACATGGGAGCCCGAAGAGACTATGCGAAAACAGTACCCAAATCTCTTTACAGGTAAGATTTTCGGGGACGAAAATCCCTAAAGGGGGGAGAAATGTAACATCCCGAAATAGGGCCTAAACGGAATAGTGGTTGCGAAACCATAAATCTGAGTCAGTAAAATATTTTAATATTATTTTTTATTATTTCCAGTGCTTATAATGTGTGAATTATTATGTGTGAAATTTTCATGATTCAATTTTATTGTTTGGGTGCTTAATTTAATAAAAGGGCTTAATCGCGTAAAGGGAAAATTTAGTGGTTATTTTTAGAAGGGCCAAATAGTGGATATTCTTTTAATTTGTAGGCTTTATGTTGTAATTTACCCATAAGTGAGAGTAGTGGGCAGCTATGTCAAATTATATAGCTTGTTTTATTATGTATAATGGTTTAATAATAATAAAATAATATAATTTTAATATAATAAAGCAAACACAAGTTAAAAGCCATTATCATCTTTTTTTTCTACTAGCCGAATGTAGAAGAAAAGAGAAAGAAAAGAATAAGCTTAGATTCGGCACTTTTGAAGCTTAAATTGAAGGTATGTTTTAGCTTGGTTTTTGATAATTTTTACGTTTTTGAGATCGTTTCTTCGAGTGCTACAAAACCCATGTTTCAATTTTGAATTTTGATGAATATTTTGAGTTATGCCATTGATGAAAACTTGTGATTTTTGTTGTTTGATGGTAGAAAATGAAAGATATGTGTTAGATTAACAAGTTTTGTCTTTGGATTTTGATGAATTTAAGTAGTTTGGACTAAATTAGTAAAAGTTGTTATTGTTCATAAGTATGTGTTATGGTAAGAATTTGAAGTTGCTATAGAAGAGAAAAATGTTCAGCATGTTATAAAACATAAGAATAAGGGCTGAAGTTTAATTTTCGAGCCTAGGGGCAAAATCGTAAATATGGAAAAGTTTAGGGGCAAAATTGTAATTTTGCCAAAAATGAGAGTTAAGGACTGTTTTGATAAATATGAGTATTAAATAAGCTAAATTTGCTATTATAGATCAAGAAGAACGAAATCCAGAGTTAGATCGGGGAAAGAAAAAGATAGAGGATTAAATCGATATAGTTTATCGATTTTATTTCGAGGTAAGTTTGCGGTAAATAAATGCAATATTCTGTTATTTTACATTTAATATTATGAAATTCCAGCATTTACATATTATTCTGTAAATTTATTATTTAAAGACTCAAGTATGAATTGACGGAAAAAGTTATCTCAGAAAGTTCCGGTTGAACCTTAGGAATGTGTAGGATACAAATGTCATGACATTAGGGTTTGAGGAAATCATGTAAGACCATGTCAAGACATGGCATTGATAAGTTACCATAAGGCAAAGATCCCATGTAAGACCATGCCAAGGCATGGCATTGGTGAATTTATAAGGCAAAGGTCCCATGTAAGACCATGCCAAGGCATGGCATTGGTGAGTTCACAAGGCAAGGATACCACGTAAGACCATGTCAAGACATGGCAATGGTTAAGTTTCATAAGGAAAGGTACCCGCGTATCCTTAGTATTCCAAGTGGTTCAACGGGAAAATTCAAAGAGTATACCAAAGTAAAGGTAAGACAAGTTCAAGCTAAAATGGTAAGTTAAGACAAGTTCAAGCTAAAAAGGTAAGGTAAGATAAATCCTTGTTAAAAAGGTAAGGTAAGATAAATTCATGTTAAAAAGGTAAGGTAAGATAAATTCATGTTAAAAAGACAAGGTAAGAATACAAGTTTGAGTATATTGAGTTAAAAGCTTAAATGATCTTGATAAGAAAAGAATAAGTTAATTCATTAAGAATGTTGTCATCTATTTACATGTAAACTTACTAAGCTTTATGCTTACTCCCATTCTTTATTTTTTTTTATAGTATTGCAAGCCAACTCGGGGATCGAAAGGACGTCGGAGATCGTACACACTATCAAAGGATTATATTGGTATTTTGTGACTCGAACGTTTTTAAGTTATGGCATGTATAGGGACTTAGCTATTTTATGTGTGTGACCTTATGATATGGCTTATTATGGACTTGTAAATGTTTCGTAATGATTAGCCATTAAAATGGTTAATTAAGAACATGGTTGTGGATGTTATGAAATGTCTAGTTGATAATTATTTTAAAGAAATTATGTAATTATATGCAGGGGAATAGTTGGACAGCAGCAGTGACGTGATTTTGAAAAATCACCAAAAATAGTAGAAATTGAATTAGGCTGTGCATGAGATATATAATTAAAGCTTATTG
Organism: Gossypium australe; assembly: GCA_005393395.2. Taxonomy (NCBI): domain Eukaryota; kingdom Viridiplantae; phylum Streptophyta; class Magnoliopsida; order Malvales; family Malvaceae; genus Gossypium; species Gossypium australe. The sequence goes on from CM016622.1 coordinate 36,263,364, forward strand.
AGTCTATTTTCATATAAAGAAAACGGTGTAGGAAAACGAGTTGTATATTATGAGATAATTGATTTTTAGTGAAGAGAGGTCAGAACTGTCAAACTGTGTAATAGGGGAGACTTTAACTAATAAACTGTACTAATTGGCCACACCAAAAATTCTGGAAAAATCATAGTAAGAAGATATATGAGTCTAGTTTCAGGGAAAATTTACGGATCTAGATTTTGAGTTTCGTAACTCGAGTTATAATTAATTTAGTGAACATGACGCAGACGGACAGTTTCAATTTTTATGCCCAGAACTAGTAAGTTAAGTCTAGTAATGCCTCGTGCTCGACTCCGGCAACGGTCTCGGGTAAGGGGTGTTACAGAATTAATGGGCCTATGCGTTTAGTGTGTGGATATGTTTAATGTGTTAATTTAACTGTTAGGGGTCCAAATTGGGCTCAGGATGTGGTCAAGGCCTTGGTGAAATTTTTGTTTGGGCACTATAGGGTTTAAAAAGTGGTATTTGTGTTTAAAATATCAAAATGGGCTTGTGGCCCAATGGTCAGTGGCGCCACTTAGGGAGCAAGGAAGTGACACCACACAAGGGGAGTAAGGGGCCCAAATTTAAGTTTCATGGAGCCCAAATCTTTTAATTTAAGTTAGCTAATTTTCGGCATTAGGGTTAGGTGGAGTGGACGGCAACAAGGCACAAAAATAGGAGGATTTATGTGAATAGGATAATGTAGATATTATAGTTGATAATATGGAAGATAAAAAGGAGAAAAGATAGGAGCTATCTGCAAGGCTAGGTGTTGGCCGAAATTCCATCACCTAAAGGAGTGAAGAAATTGGTTTCTTCATGGCAAAGGGGTGCCGAATTTTCCCTTTTTATTTGCTAAATTTTTAGTTATCAGGAAGGGCGCTTTCGATTTTTGACAGGTAAGTGTCGAAATCTCTATAAATAGGGGGGATAGCTCATCAATTCCGGCATTTGAACCCTACTCTTTTCTTCATTCTTTGTGCCGAAATTCTCAGTCTTCCTCTGCAATTTCTTTTCTTTTGATTTCTTTCAAAAGCCGAAACCCTGAACTCTCTTCTCATCTCCATAGCCGAATACTCCCTATTCTTCTTGCCGATTTCTTCAACTAAAAGCCGAAACTACTTGGATTTCTTCTTATTATCTTCTCTTCTTGATCTTCTCAAAAAGCCGGAATCTTTAAGGGGTAGTCGAATTCTTTGTGTTAAGGTGAGTGCCGATTTCCCTATCTCTTCACTATCTCTTTTGGGTTTTGGAAGACAAAGTCGAAAAGCTAATGGTTTAATGGTTCTATGTATTTTCTTGTTGGGCGACATTCGGGAATTGAAGTAGATCTCTTAGATCTAAAAGCCGGAAACACTAGTCCCTGAATCTCATATCACTTTTCGGGATTTCAAGGTAAGGATTTCAATTCTCCTTAAGATGATCAACTGTTTTCTTTTCGTTAGTTGTGCCTTAACCTAATGTTTCGTTATCGGCTTCTGGACAACACCTTAGGCAGATAGCGGAGGTGTTGGCTACGGATAGTGTTGGCTTAAAAAGTCCCGTTCTAACAGTAATCAGGTGTGTAGATCTCTAACACACTAGTTAACTGTAATGTATATGTGTTATGGGCTAAAAAGCCGAAAAGAGGCTGTGTAGACAGTCGAATAAAACCCTAAAAGGGTTAGGCAAAGGATGTCAGGTACGTAATCATAGAAATCTCTATGTGTATCGATATATATATATATATATATGGAAGCCTGTTTTCTTAAAGATGGTATAATGTTTTCAATTTTTCATGTGTGTATGCATGGGGTGGAATTATGATAATGAAGGGGAAGTGCATGATAGGTCACTTGGTGATCGGTGGTTAAACCACAAATTCAAATGTTAGGTCACATAGTGATCGGTGGCTATGCCACGTTAAATGATTCCTGAATAATAGGAATATGCAGTACGGCTGTCGTTATGGTGTGTAGCGGATGGAGGGTTGATTGTAGAAATCCCCAAGGTGTGATGGTTGGTACGGGTTGGTGTGTAGAGGATGGAATTCTAGGATGGGTTGGGCCATTCATCATTTATTACTTATCATGTAATTTTGATTGTTGCCTTTATCTATGGGCCAGGGCTCATAATGTGTTTGTGGGCCTTAGGTCGTTGTGTTCGGGATTTATACACTGAGTCTTGGTGACTCACCCTTTTATTTTTCCTACTCTTTCAGATGAGCAGTAGATCGTGGACATGGGAGCCGAGACGGACTCGAGGGGCCATCAAGTTTTTATTTCTATAGATTATTTCGGTTTTTCTTTAAGTTTTTATTTTATTATTTTGGAAATATTTACGTAATAAGGCCCCATAGTTTATATTCACCTAAGTAGTTTTAATATTTGCAACTTATGAAATTATGTCGAAAGTTTAATTATACAAAATAATAATAATACAAGGTTTTTTTTTAAATGTCATTTATTTATTCAAATATTTTCTGATTAACTTACAATTTCCAAAACCAACAAAGCAAAAGTTTTCAATGTACAACCCGTAGCATACCAGATCTGGTCGAAAGGTATGGGCCGGGTTTGGGGTGTTACATTTTGGTATCAGAGCCCAGTTCAAAACTCGGACTGTGAAATGGGCCTAGTAATGTTTTGTAAAGTTGATGTGAATTTGAAAAAAAAATTCTGGAAGAAGATATGGCCTTCGAGTCTACCGGCACCGATCCACGCAGGTAAGTATTCTAACTTTTGATGTGATATGCATGTTAGGTTTGATGGGCTTGATGGACGTAGACTAGTATGTTAGGCATTGATGGACTTTAGGCTTAGTTTAAACTACTCTTTACCTTCATAAGACTTAATCTATCCAAACAAACCCGTGAACAAATCGATGGGTTAGAGTGTGGCAACAGGCATACGCATGTCTAGGATTGGATTTAGGGAGAGCTTGGTACTTAAGCAGTCCGAGTGACTTACCTCCTCTTCGCTGGAATCCTACCTAGTGCGTAGTGACTGTTCACCTTATCCACGAGGACTTGTTGATGGGCCAAAATTTATAATTAAAACCCGAAAGGGACCAGCCACTCTATTTCGCAAAATTATTAAAATACCCCCTAGTTTTGTAAAATTTTTGAAAATACCCTTGATTGGTGAAAATTTCCCAAGATACCCTGGATATGTAAAACTACTAAAATTTGTGAAATCACCAAAACACTCCGGTTGACAAATTTCCAAAATACCTTTGGTTTGTGAAAATTTCCAAACAACCGTGATTTTATAAAATACCCATGTTTTGCAAATCTACCCGAAAACCCCTAGATTTACAACAGTAACCCGGTTTGCAAAAATTAAATTTTCCAAAGTACCCCTGCTTTAAAAAAAAAGAACAACAAACAACATCAAAATATCTCTTTTTCGTTTAAAAAAAAACTTGTTTTCCAAAATACCTTGCTTTAAAAAAATGTACCCAAATTACCTCTAATTCGAAGAAAATCACCAAGATACTCTATTTTGGAAAATACCCTGTAGGGCAAAACTACGGAAAAACCCCTGGGTAGTGAAATAACGAAGATACCCTTATATGATGAATGTGAGTTCATGGATGTTATATGTTTGTTGATGTGTGATGGTTGAATGTATGTGGTTTCCAGAATTAGGAGATAAATCTGAGACTGAAACTGTAGATAGGTACGAATTCGAAAGAACTACTCTCAAACTACTATTCATAAGACTGTTCGTGGTTAATCAGTGAAAGAAATTAATAATTCATAAAATTTCTAATTCAGATACTACGAGAATCAACGATGAGCGCTAGAAGAGGAAGAAGAGGCCGCGGCTGAAGCCGTGGAAGTGTTAGGACTGATGTGCTGACTCAGCTAGTTAGGGAGGTACTGAAGGAGGTTAAAGAAATCAGTGAAACACTTCGGGTTGGGTGCGTGGACTGTAAGAAAAAAAGAGATCGTAGTTTTCTAGGGTTGCAGTCGCGTTCTGTGAAGCATGTTAAGGTACGTCCAAACTTTCGGGTGTGCGAATATTGCAGAAGGCGTCATCAGGGTGAATGTTGGAGGAAGTCAGGAACGTGTTTAAGATGCGGGTCTGAGGAGCATAAGGCTCGAGATTGTTCAATCACCATTAAGTCGGGTATGTTTTGTATGGATGCTATATTTTTGGGTATAGAAACTGTATGCGTGCAATGTTTATATATTATTAAATTAGAGTGCGCAGCGAAAGCATAGTGGTGAGACTTGGGTAGTACGATTAATAGTTAGTTGGAAATTTCGAGGACGAAATTTCTTTAAGGGAGGTAGAACTGTAACATCCTGAATTAATGGGCCTATGCGTTTAGTGTGTGGATATGTTTAATATGTTAATTTAACTGTTAGGGGTCCAAATTGGGCTCAGGATGTGGTCAAGGCCTTGGTGAAATTTTTGTTTGGGCACTATAGGTAAAAGGTGGTATTTGTGTTTAAAATATCAAAATGGGCTTGTGGCCCAGTGGTCAGTGGCGCCACTTAGGGAGCAAGGAGGTGACGCCACACAAGGGGAGTAAGGGGCCCAAATTTAAGTTTCATGGAGCCCAAATCTTTTAATTTAAGTTAGCTAATTTTCGGCATTAGGGTTAGGTGGAGTGGACGGCAACAAGGCTCAAAAATAGGAGGATTTATGTGAATAGGATAATGTAGATATTATAGTTGATAATATGGAATATAAAAAGGAGAAACGATAGGAGCTATCTGCAAGGCTAGGTGTTGGCCGAAATTCCATCACCTAGATGAGTGAAGAAATCGATTTTTTCATGGCAAAGGGGTGCCGAATTTTCCCTTTTTATTTGCTAAATTTTTAGTTATCACGAAGGGCACTTTCGGTTTTTGACAGGTAAGTGCCGAAATCTCTATAAATAGGGGGGATAGCTCATCAATTTCGGCATTTGAACCCTACTCTTTTCTTCATTCTTTATGCCGAAATTCTCAGTCTTCCTCTGCAATTTCTTTTCTTTTGATTTCTTTCAAAAGCCGAAACCCTGAACTCTCTTCTCATCTCCATAGCCGAATACTCCCTATTCTTCTTGCCGATTTCTTCAACTAAAAGCCGAAACTACTTGGATTTCTTCTTATTATCTTCTCTTCTTGATCTTCTCAAAAAGCCGGAATCTTTAAGGGGTAGTCGAATTCTTTGTGTTAAGGTGAGTGTCGATTTCCCTATCTCTTCACTATCTCTTTCGGGTTTTGAAAGACAAAGCCGAAAAGCTAATGGTTTAATGGTTCTATGTATTTTCTTGTTGGGCGACATTTGGGAATTAAAGTAGATCTCTTAGATCTAAAAGCCGGAAACACTAGTCCCTGAATCTCATATCACTTTTCGGGATTTCAAGGTAAGGATTTCAATTCTCCTTAAGATGATTAACTGTTTTCTTTTCATTAGTTGTGCCTTAACCTAATGTTTCGTTATCGGCTTCTGAACAACACCTTAGGTAGATAGCGGTGGTGTTGGCTACGGATAGCGTTGGCTTAGAAAGTCCCGTTCTAACGGTAATCAGGTGTGTAGATCTCTAACACACTAGTTAACTGTAATGTATATGTGTTATGGGCTAAAAAGCCGAAAAGAGGCTGGGTAGACAGTCGAATAAAACCCTAAAAGGGTTAGGCAAAGGATGCCAGGTACGTAATCATAGAAATCTCTATGTGTATCGATATATATATATATATATATATGGAAGCCTGTTTTCTTAAAGATGGTATGATGTTTTCAATTTTTCATGTGTGTATGCATGGGGTGGGATTATGATAATGAAGAGGAAGTGCATGATAGGTCACTTGGTGATCGATGGTTAAACCACAAATTCAAATGTTAGGTCACATAGTGATCGGTGGCTATGCCACATTAAATGATTCCTGAATAATAGGAATAGGCAGTACGGCTGTCGTTATGGTGTGTAGCGGATGGAGGGTTGATTGTAGAAATCCCCAAGGTGTGATGGTTGGTACGGGTTGGTGTGTAAAGGATGGAATTCTAGGATGGGTTGGGCCATTCATCATTTATTACTTATCATGTAATTTTGATTGTTGCCTTATGTATGGGCCAGGGCTCATAATGTGTTTGTGGACCTTAGGTCGTTGTGTTCGGGATTTATACACTGAGTCTTGGTGACTCACCCTTTTATTTTTCCTACTCTTTCAGATGAGCAGTAGATCGTGGACATGGGAGCCGAGACGGACTCGAGGGGCCATCAAGTTTTTATTTCTATAGATTATTTCGATTTTTCTTTAAGTTTTTGTTTTATTATTTTGGAAATATTTACGTAATAAGGCCCCATAGTTTATATTCATCTAAGTAGTTTTAATATTTGCAACTTATGAAATTATGTCGAAGGTTTAATTATACGAAATAATAATAATACAAGGTTTTTTTTTTTAAAATGTCATTTATTTATTCAAATATTTTCTAATTAACTTACGATTTCCAAAACCAACAAAGCAAAAGTTTTCAATGTACAACCCGTAGCATACCAGATCTGGTCGAAAGGTATGGGCCGGGTTTGGGGTGTTACAATTAGTATATATATGGGAAAACCAATACGAATTTATCAACGGAAAACCAACACCATCTATTTGCACTTTTGAACGGTAGAAGTAACAATTTATAAGCATATTACATTTTTAGAATTCGGTGTATCTAAATAGGGTAAAATTTTTACCTAACCATTGAAATTCGAAATGAACAAACAGTTACTCGGGTATTCAGTGTAAATGCTTTTATACCTCTTTTCATCACTTTTTCTTGCCCAAATACGAGCAACATTTTGAAATATCTTTAAAAAATCTCTTATAATATAAGTAAACCACCTAGATTCACTCTTGTGTGAAGACATATGTTTCCACTAGCTCTCATTATTGTTAAAATATGTTACTATATTTTCATAATGTTCCTAACATAAATCCATTCTTTTTCATAGCATACAAGTCGATGACACCTCAATATGTCATCATCATTGTGATGCTTAGCCAGAAATTTGTACATCCACAAAGCTACTTTTTTTGTCTGTATTATTTAAAGTTTTGAAGCAAAGAAAATTCACTAAGTTTTCTTCCTTATACTGAAAAAAAGGTAGCTTTGCGGATATAGAAATTTCTAGCTGAGCATCACAATGATGATGACATACTGAGGTGCCATCGACTGTATGCTATGAAAACGAATGGTTTTTCGTGTTAGGAACATTTTGAAAACATAGTAACTTATTTTAACAAAATGGAGAGGGAGTGGAAGCATATGTCTTCACATGTAACACCCCAAACCCGGCCTAGACGTTATGGCTGAATCTGGCGATGTCACATGATAGTGCTTTTAGAAAACTTAACTACGTTAAATCCATTTGTAAATATCCTAGGCTTTCGTCAAAATGTGTTGTTTAATCATTTATTGACCATTTTCAAAACATTATACGCTGCGGAAGCTTTTTAAAAGTAATTTGCGAATTCGTGTGTTTTTATAAAACATTTGTTTACTTTGAAAACTCGAGTCTTGTCCTACTGCTAGCAGTTCATAAAATAATAATCCCAAATTTAAGTGAAAATTCGTAAAGGCCTTATTACAAGAAATATACCCCAAAATAACCAAATCGTAATTAAAAATAAACCGTAAATACGTGTCCAAAATCGTGGTCACCGCCGAGTTCTCCACTGCATCGATCCGTCTACTGTTGGGGATTACCTGAACAGATTAAACAAAAAAGGGTGAGTTTTCGCAAACTCAGTGTATAATCCCCACAGAAAACATACACACAGAATATCAGATAACAGACATATATTCACAGTTCGGGTCTGAGCCCATTACAGAAACGGTGTGGACTTTAGCCCACTCAGATGCAAAATCAGATATGGTCTAGAGCCTTAGCCCATTTCAGTCATAATAAACAGATCAGACAGAATAGTAGAATCCTACCCACCAACCTCTACACACCAACTCCATCCAACCCTACACACCATGTGGGGATAAAATCAATCCACCCATCCCTACACACCATGCTGTACCGGATGCGACACATAATCAAAAAGTTACAGCTGGGCTGCTAGATAAAGGCTTGAGAGCCCTTCAAATACTTCCTCTGAATCATCAACCCACCTCGATGCAATGCAACATACATAAAATGTGATGCTATTATGCAAACACAATTCATACATTCAAATATCAAAATTCATGCTCGGTACAGAAATCAGAATGTCAAGTCACATAATTAGGGGTTTAGGTAAAACTTACCGACCCTATATTAGGCCCACAGTCGACTAGGGCGACCCGTGCAACCTTAGAGAACATTACAAAAAAATGGGCTCACACGCCCATGTGGCCTGCCCGTGTGGGCCCACACAGCCTAAATTGGCCTTGGCCATGTGGATTACACGGCCTCGTTCAGCCCTTACACTGCCGTGCGCAAGCGCACAGCCAGGCTCGTCGATCACACGGCCTGGCCCAGAATCCCACATGCCAGTGTGGTTCACCCTTGTGGGCCCACACGCCAGTGTGGCCCACACGGCCTAATTGGTCGAGCCCGTGTGTCGCACACGGCCTAATTGGTCGAGCCCGTGTGTCGTACACGGCTTTGCCCAGCCGTCACACGGCTGTGTCACTCGTGCAGAGCCTAGCTCGTCGATCACACGGCCTTGCGGTGACTAACAGTCTCGTACACGGCCTACCACACGGGCGACTACATGCCTGTGTGGCGTCGACAGATTGGTTTTTGGCTTTCGCCAAAACCTCGTTTTTTACATTTTCGGGTACACACCTAGTTCGTTTTCGCTCTTAATGCAATCCCGAGATCACCAGCACCTATAATTGATCAGTAATTCACTTAATTATTCACTTAATCAACGAATCGAAACCAACCCAAACGAAATACTTAGCCAATGAGCGATTAAAACTTACCCCTAACGCTTCAAACTCAGTTTATTAGTGAGCAGTACGAAAAGAGCCTTGATTGCAAAGATTTGATGCTGCCAAGACATCAGAATAAATACCCCAATCAAAGTTTAGCCTCATAAATCACAATCCACAAGAACTACTTACTGAAGTTATTCAGAGAAACGCCACAAATAGGGGAGGAAGTACGATTACCGTGCAAAACGGAAGCAAAAAGAAAGCAAAAAAGAGGGTGAGGTGAAAGGAGAATTTCAACTGGAAAGGGAAGAACAATGGTATTTTCAACAAAGAGGAATTTTGGAAAACACAACTGCTCAGGAATTCTGATCCTTTCCTAATTTTCCTCCCACTAATTCTATTCACAAACCACCACCAGTCTCCCATCTTAGCACAACTCTAGCCGAAACTAGGAGTAAAAATTAAAGCCATCGATGTCCCATTGACTCAAACCCAAGACTTCCTTCACAGCAACACTCCACTTAACCACCAGATCAGCAGGCCCATTCTGTTAATTACATACACACTTTTACTTATAAGCCTACTAACCAGAGTTTGGGCTTTATTCATAAACATACCAAAATTTACCCAAGTTGAGACTTGAACTTAGGACCTCCCACACACACCCAAAACACATATCCACTGAACCAGACACTCATTCATGCCAAAATTACAAAAGCCGAAATTAAGCAAAAACCGAGGCATTACAAAATTTCATTTTATTCCCTTTATAATTTATAAAATTTTAATTTAGTAATAGTAAAATTACACTTTGACCACCCAAAAAAGATATAATTTTGATTTAATCATTTAAAAATTATAAAGATCTAAATTATTAAAATGATGGAATTGTATTTTTATTAATGTAAAAATATACAACTTAATTCTGCCCCACTAAAAATATTTTTTAGCTTCGCATCTGCCTAAATAATAACATTTCTCAAGTTGGTATTAGAATTTTTTTTTTTGTCACAAGTTGTACTTAAATTATATTTTGTTATCTAAAATGATACATAGATTATACCCTGTCACTCAAATTACATTAGCTATTAAAAAAAATATCTCTTAGCCAATAATTTTGTAATATGTAACACTTTTAAGGATTTTTTTTTGTGTAAATTTTTTTACGAAAAATTATTTTTGAAAAATGTATTGGTTTTTTGAAAAAAAAAAACAATATTTTTCAATGTTTTGATCAACCAAATATAATATTAATGATAATTTTTTCATAATTAATCTAAAGAACAAAGTCTTAGTATTAATTAATTAAATTAATAAATAACATTGATTTGAAATTATATTTTCTTAAATAACATAAAAAAGCTAAATTTTAAGTAATATGTATAAAATTTGTAATATAATTAGAAAAATAACCAAATGCATAAATTGAACAAAATACCATAATCACGTGGCTCATAGAAATATAATCAACAATGTCTAAGTGCATAATTAGAGATATATTGAAATTGTCCATCAGCACACAATTTTCAATACAGGAACCACATTTAAACAACCAAATTAAAATATGGTAAAACTTTGAAGCAAAAAATTATATATTACATAATAAAGGTAAATATTATAAATTAAAAAAATATATTTTGACCTTTAAAAATGGATTTACAGCAAATCTCAATCTAATTTATAAATTAAAAATTTTGATTTATTTTATAAATTTTTTTTTTCAAATTCGATTAGCAAATTTAATCGAAAATTACTTGTTTGGTTTATAAGTCAACACATTTTATTACGTAACATTACTAATAACAACATTATGGATTTCCTTAAGATAATCCATGTCAAAAAGCCACATTTTAGCTTCACTACACATTTTAGTACAAATAAAATCAGCAACATTATTACAAGACCGGTTTGAGCAAATTAATTTTTCCGATTTAAAATTGTTGAAAGCAGCTCTACAGGCCATGATTCTAGCGCCGATAATAGTAACGTCCGTACTACATCTGTTTATAATGTTAACAAGGCCCGCATGGTTAGTTTCAAACAGCGCATCATCATTAATATTGAGATGACCGGCCAACTCAATGCTTCTCTGAAATGCAATACATTCCGCCTCCTATACCGACATTTTTGTGTCAATGAAACCCCCACCTCCCCCAAGCACAAAGCCTTCATCGTCTCGAATAATAACCCTGTACCCCATTCTGTTTCCGTTTACTGTAGCGTCAAAATTTATTTTAACAAAGCCTCTAGGAGGTTTTTCCCATTTCTTAATAACTTCATTCTGGGAAACCATAGGGGCATTCAACAAATTATAGATTCTAAACTCTTTGCCAAGGTTGCTGGCCCTATCCCAAATAGTTTGCGCTTTGTCTTTTTTACCTTTGAAAATGAAATTGTTCCTGCTATTCCAGTAGTTCCATAAAGTGGTTATCAAATCGGCCATTGCTCTTTTGTCCAGGATTCTCATCATATTCTCAAGCCAATCTACACAGCTACCGTACTACTTCGTCATCACGCTCATATCCCACCCGCCTATGGACAAAACTTCACGAGAAATGGGATAGTCTCTAAGAGCATGCAGGAGGGTTTCATTCGTGGCTCCACATCTAGGGCAACCTTGGTTAAATCCATTTCTAATGGAAGAAATTTTGACATTTGTAGGAAGAATCTCATTACCAACTCTCCAAGCAAACACCCAAATTCTAGGCAGAGTATCAAGCTTCCAAATAGACTTCCAGTAGAACCTGTGCGGACCGAACCCCATCTCTTTTAAGAGAAGCCGTGCGTAGGTCAATTTCAACGTGAAACAACTATGTGGGTTGTGAAACCACACAGTTCTGTCTCTCTGGCCCTCATTCCTGATGGGTAAATTGCAAATTCTATCACCCTAATATTTCTCGTACATCAAATAGACTTTATATATATCTCATTTTCTTTCATTCTCCACCCAAATATCTCTAACACTGTTGACTTCAGGGTTAATCATATTGGAATTAAGGGTGCCACCATTGAAGTCTTCCATACCCCAGTTATCAACCTGAATATTAATACAATCACTATTGCCAACTTGCCAGCCGAACCTATTTTTCAACTTCTCCGTAGTAGCTGCTATACTCGACCAAGTGAATGAAGCTTTATCTATACGTTTGGCTTTAAAAATATTGCCATCAGGGAAGTACTTGGATGACAGAACTTTAAAAAAAAAAAGAGTCTTTGTTGTTGATGAGTCTCCAGACTTGACGACCCAGGAGCGCAATGCTGAAAAGTCGCATATCACGGATACCAATACCCCTCATCCCTTTTGGCTGACACAAATTCTTCCAATGGAGCATCGACCAATATTTTCCACCATATTTTCCAGACCACCATGTTCTGCTTAACTTAGTTTGAAGTTTCTCGATTACACCCTTAGGAGCTAAGAAAATAGACAACGCGTATGTTGGGATGGATTGTAACACCACCTTAATAAAAACCTCTTTGCTTCCATATGAAAGTAATCTTTTAGTCAACTGTTAATCCTACAAGAAAATCTATTAGTAACCTCAATGAAAGCTTCTTCTTTTTTTTTTTACCTATAGGAAGAGGCAGGCCTAAGTATTTATCTAACTTATCCACAACTTTCATACCAAGGAGATCACCAAAAATTCTTCTTTGATCCCTCGGGGTGTTAGGGCTAAAAAGAACCATTGATTTTTCAAAATTTATTTCTTAACTAGAAGTAGAGGAAAAATTCCTAGAATGTTAACAATACAATCAACATCACTCTTTTTGTTACGCACAAATAGGAATGCATTATCAGCAAAAAACAAGTGATTAATCCTCGGACCATTTCTGCTAGCACGGATACCTCTAAGCGCATTATTGTTTTGAGCTTAAATAAGCATCCTCGAGAAGGCTTCCATGCAGAATAAGAACAAATACAGAGATAAAGGGTCCCCTTGATAGAGGCCCCCTCTCAGGAATAATAGTCTTCGATAAAATATTATTACACTTAATCAAGTACTTAACGGAACGAACACAACCCATAATTTTGTTAGTCTACCGTTTGTCAAAACCCATTTTCCACATGATCGCCTCGATGAAACTCCACTCCACTCGATCGTACGCTTTACTCATGTCAAGTTTGATGACGCATCCTTTATTAGGGTCGTTTCTAAAACTTTGAAGGTTGTGAAGAAGCTCGTGCGCAATTAATATATTGTCATGAATCATTCTCCCTGGGACGAATGCGCTTTGATTTTGACTTATACAATTGGAAAGGATAGCTTTTAACCGGTTAGCCAACACCTTGGCAACAATCTTGTAGATATACCTACACAAACTTATAGGACGAAAATTAGTAGTATCATAGGGGTCTCTAATTTTAGGAATTAAAATAATAATAGTTTCATTAAACAAAGAAATGTTCTTCTGTCCATTAAGAGCATCCAAGCAAAACCGCTTGGTGTCCGTTCCTACAATGTCCCAGTGCTGCTTAAAAAAGCTTCCAGAGAGACCATCGACGCCAGGGGCTTTACGAGGGTCCATCTTGTAACACCCTTAACCCGTATCCATCGCTAGACTAGGTTATGAGGTATTACCGGTCGAATCGTAACATTTAAACCACCATGGCTCACACATCAACATATCATAATTAATCAATAACACAAGGTCCCTTTAGAAAGTCTACAAGACCTTAAACATGCTTTCAAGAAGGTTCGGGACTAAATCGATCTCATGCGAAAACTTTGCAGAACTTAGAAAATTTTTCTTTCAAAACAGGGCACACGCCCTTGTGGTTAGACCGTGTACCTCACGCGGCCATGCCTTAGACCATGTCTTACCCCGTGTGCAACACTGACTAGGGTCACATGGCCTATCACATGCCCGTGTGTCTGGCTTGTGTACAACACTAACTTAAATCACATGGCCTGTCACACGCCCATGTGTCTGGCCTGTGTGCAAGATTGGTTTGCTTCGAATTGGGACAGTGAAGGACACGGTTGAGACACACGCCCGTGTGATCACCTGTGTGGACAATTATAAGCCATTTACAAGGCCAAATTGCCACCCAATTTGGGTCATCCCTACATGTTCAATTCCAACACCTAAGAGACATGTAAATCATTTACCATCTCAAACACCACATCAAGTATGAATCATACCAATTCTAATTCACCAAAACATAACATAATGGCCATTCACACTAGACCATAAATACACATCAAATACACCATTTTCACATAGCTAAAACATGTACCAAAATCATTCCAAAGTCTTAACCATTATCAATCCATATCACATGGCAAGATTTATACATCCCAAAACATTCCACAACTCCACTAGCTTATACATGCCATATACCATAAATACAACTTTCAAAAGGCACCAAAGTAGATGTCCGATAGTGTGATTGAGTTGCTGACGATCCCCGGATCCGAGCTAGCTTTAATGACACTATAAAACAGAGAAAGACTTCACACAGTAAGCTTTAAAGCTTAGTAAGTTCGTAATATAACACAATTAATTCAACAATTCAAATTCAATATGAAAAATTAACTAACACTTAGTTCAAATTACATCATAGCTCAATCCAACTCTTTTCATCATTCATTCACATAATATTCCATCTATCTTATACACAATATCATCAACCACATAGGTTCTGTACATACCTGTGCCATCACGTATTTATCTATCACATTTATCACTCAATGCCCGATGCCATAATTCATTCGATTCTCTTTAAACATTCAATGAACTTGCATACTTAGTGCCAATTAATTAGCCGAAGCTATAATAATATCGCACACTTAGTGCCACCACATTAAACCTAATTTGTCTCGGTATCGCACACATAGTGCCAAATAATATAGTCGATGCTTTCTTTATCTCGCACACTCAGTGCCATTTATCACTATAATGATTCTATTTATGCACACTTAGTGCCTCATATCTTCGAACTCACATTTTTACATTATTAAACTCCACAATCACATTTCCATTCATTTCATCACATATGAACATTATTTAAACAATATGTATTAAACACGAACTTACCTCGGACGTAGAAACAACGACACTAGTCGATCAATCGAGCACTTTGTTCTTGCCTCGATCTAGGTCTGAATTTCTCTTTTCTTGATCTATATAATATCAAACTCAATTCATTTAATCACACATTCATTTAACTCAATTCACAAACACATAATTAGGGTATTTTGCACTTTAGCCCTTACAATTTCAACTTTAGCATTTTAGTCCTTATTTCACAAATACATCAAATTCACAAAATCTAATTTAATCCATGCTTAGCCGAATTACCATAGTACCCCTAGCGGCCCATATTTCACAGTTCAATCCCTCAATTTACACATTTCACAATTTAATCCCTAATATACATTTTTACTAAAGATCACTTTACAAAACATGTATATAAATCATATAACACTTAGTTTTTCATCCTCAAACATCACAAAGCTCAAACCATCAACAATGGTATTTCATGAAATCATCATAAATTCTAAAAATCAAGGTACGAACTAGCTAGTACTCAAAGCAACGATCACAAAAACATAAAAATCATCAAAAACTGAATTCAAAACATACCTCAATCAAGCCTTGTAACTACCGAATGTTTAAAGCCCTAAAAACCTTCCATTTTATCAACCAATTTTTGACAATGGTGAAGAAAGATGAACAAAAATGTTGTTTTGTTTTAATTTATTAACTTAATGCATCATTTACCAATTTACCCTTACTAAAAATATTTAAAAACCACTATCACAAGTCCATGAATGTCCATTAACCTTGTTAATGGTCCATTTACTTAATAAGGACCTCACACTTAAGAAGACATAACATTAAAGTACTTTTAACTTCTAGCACACAACTTTTGCATTTTACGCAATTAGGTCCTTTTTCACAAGTCGGCACACAAACAATAAAATTTTCATACAGAACTTTCACACATACTTTATCACATACTGTAAACACAGAAAATAATATTAAAATATTTTTCTAACCTTGGATTTGTGGTCCTGAAACCACTGTTCTGACTAGAGTTTAAACTGGGCTGTTACACATCTGATTGATGGCTTGAAGAACTTCAATCTCAATATACCCCCTCATAAGCCACTCATTATTCTCCCTAGTAATGCAATCACTAATATAACCCAAATCATGAAGGTTGATATCATTGCCATTGGACCGAAAAAGATTCTAGAAACAGTTTTTAACAACATTACTAATATCTTTGCTATTTGTGACCCAATTACCATGACCATCTTTAAGTTTTTCAAACCTATTCTTTTTTAACCTGCCTGTGGCTTTTGCATGAAAGTACTTAGTATTTCTATCACCTTCCTTAAGCCATTGGGCCATCGATCTTTGCGCCCAATATTTATCCTCCCTTGCATAGAGATAATCCAGCTTGCAATGCGTCTCCTTCAATCTCTTCGCACTATCCCCCTATTTGACGAGTCAATGATTCTGTTAATATTATCTCCAACCTATGAATATCTCTCTTCATTTTCCAGTGTTTATTCCGCTGCCAATGGCCCAGGAACTCACGAACCTTATCTAGCTTGTTATCGTAGCTTCCTACATCACTATTCCAAGCATTATTAATAATTCTCTTACCATCATTTTCCTTCGCCCAGCATTCCTCGTAACAAAACCGTAGCCTATTATCAATGGGATTACTTCTAGGTTTACGTCCACTCAAATCAAATAAAATAACATCATGATCCGACTGTGTTTGCCTCATGATACTAGAAGTAATAAAGGGATATTTTTCCACCGTAGAAACCGACGTGAGGAATCTATCAAGTCTCTTATTGATTAGCCTATCACCATCCCTGTTATTGACCCAAGTGAACCACCCGCTATCCGGCTTAATATCCACGAGGGCCAAATCGTCTATCACATCTCTGAATTCGTTTATATGCACCATCACGATCCTATTCCCACCTTCCTTCTCAACGTCATTCAGCATGGCATTAAAATCCCCACCCACCACCCACTCCTCCTTAACCGCAGCTCCTACTCTACAAAGCATATCCTAAGAGCTGCTCCTTTCGTTGGGGTTGGCGTGCCCATAAAAGCCAGTGACCCGGATACTACTATTACTTCCTTGCTTGACAATTGAATCTATATGATGCTTAAAGTAAGTTTGAATGGTAACGTCAGCCTCGTCCTTCCACATCATCGCGAGGCCCCCCACTACGGCCTCCGGAGTTCATGGCAAGCCCGTTCTGTATCCTGCACCTTGTTTGAACCATTTGAAATTAGATAGCAATCATTTTAGTTTTACATAAGAAGATAATGTCGAGGTTGTTAGCAACAATAAGTTGCTTAAGTTCCCGAATTATCGCAGGTGATCCCAACCCACGACAATTCCAGCTTAGAAACTTCATTGATCCTGGGGGGCTGTTCACTAGCCGCCGCCTTTGATGATGTCATATGATCCAGCAGTTTCCTCCAAACCATTGTACTTGGATTTTCTTCAGTTAACTCCTCATTACTTCCTCTGACTTTCTTTCTTCTTGCCTTCATTTTCCCTGTTCCATCGCGACATATTTTCATAGCCCTTTTTGCATGTTGTGTACTTGATTGTAACTCACCTTTCGTGTTTTCAACTCATTCTATTTCCATTTGATCATTTGGCGTAGTTGTCCCTAACCCATCATATGTCTTCCCGGATAACTCTCTTTGTAACATCTCGAATTAGGGCCTAGTCAGAATAGTGGTTTGAGACCATGAATCTAAAGTAGAAATAATTTATTTTATGACTATTATGGGGTTTATGATATGTTCGTATGCATGTGTAAAAATTTCATGAAGAAATTTTAGGCATAAAGTGTCCAATTTGACTTTTGGACTAAATTAAATAAGTTGCAAAATATGAGGTCTTAGAAGATTTAAGTATGAAATAGCTTGGATTATCAATTTGAGGTCTACAATGTGATTAAATTGTTGTGTGAAAATTTCGTTAAGAAATTTTATCGAAAAAGTGTTTAATTTGATTAGTAGGATTAAATTGTTATAAGTGCGAAGTGTGTGTTTCAGATGATAAAGGGTGTAATTGTGATGGGTTTTTAAAGTGAAGGTCCTTATGAAGAAATTAGTCCACTTATAAGTTGATGGAAGATATTTGTTTGGTATTTTTGAAGTTAGTTGAAAAGAAAAAGGGCAAATTTGGAAGTTAAGTTAAATGGTATAATAAGACAAAAATAGTAAAAGAATAATAAAAAAATAAAACACCCTTCTTCTCTTCTTCTCCAGCAGAATGTGAGAAGAAAAAATGGCAGCCATGGAGAAAGCCATATTCGGCCAAGTTAAGGAGCTTGATAGGTGAGTGGTTTTTGTCCCGTTTTTAATGATTTATACGTTTTCGGAGTCGTGGTAACTCGATTTAGCTATTCCGAATCTTTATTTTCAAAATTGTTGAAGTTTGTGAATTTTGCCATGGTTGATTAAGTGTGTATTTTGATGATTAATGGTGGATTATGCATGTCCATGAGTAGATGAACAATTTTTACTAAGTGATTTTCGATGAAAACGAGTAAAACGAGTTAATCGGTAAAAGTTGTTATTGTTCATAAGTATGTGTTATAGTAGGAATTTGAAGTTTCTATAGAAGGGAAAAATGTTCATCATGTCATAAAACATAAGAAAAAGGAATAAAGTTTAATTTTCGAGCCTAGGGGCATAATCGTAATTATGCAAAAGTTTAGGGGTAAAATTGTAATTTTGCCAAAGTTTGAGTTAGGGACTGTTTTGAGTAGTGCATTAATTAAATAAGTAAAATGTGATGTTTTAGACCCTGAAAGATGAGATTTGGACCTAGAACTGGAGGAAAATCGAAAATTGGGAAAGTTGGTAAAACGGTTGTTTCGACATTCGAGGTAAGTTCATATGTTTAATAAGCATTTAATTATGCATATTTGGATGATAAATCGATATTTTGGACATAAATACTTTAGTATTGAGTTTCAGATATAATGATTAATGTCGATAATAATTCGATATTGGAAAGAGAACTTGTATAATTTATATGTTAGACCATATTTTGTATTATGGCTTTGTATGATAATAAGAAAGTATTGACTAGCATAGTTTGAGGAGAATAAGTTAAGTTGATGACATGATGAGATTTAGAATGTAAGTATGTAAGTTGAGTAGTATTTTATTTTTATGCAATTATTGTTTTTAGCAATGCTATTGTTGAGTTAGGTGACTAACCTTGAGAATTTGAGCATGTATGTTCCAGCTATGACTTAACAAGGAATTGATATCTCAAAGTCCATGGCTATACCATTGCAATTAAGGCAAGGATACCATGTAAGACCATGTCAAGACATGGCATTGGTAAGGCAAGGATACCATGTAAGACCATGTCAAGACATGGCATTGGTAAGGCAAAGATCCCGTGTAAGACCATGTCAAGACATGGCATCGACATTGATTAAGGACTCCATGTAAGACCACATCAAGATGTGGCATTGGCACTAAGACAAGGATACCATGTAAGACCATGTTTGGAACATGGCATTTGGTAAGATAAGGATATCATGTAAGACCATGCCAAGGCATGGCATTGATAAGTTCTATAAGATAATGATATCATGTAAGACCATGCCAAGGCATGGCATTGATAAGTTCTATAAGGCAAGGAAATCATGTAAGACCATGTCAAGACATGGCATTGATGAGTTACTATAAGGCAAAGGTCCCATGTAAAACCATGCCAAGGCATGGCATTGGTGAGTTCATAAGGCAAGGATACCACGTAAGACCATGTCAAGACATGGCAATGGTAAGTTCAAAACGAAAAAGGGTCACGAGTAGTCCAAAGAGCAAGTCAAAGAAATGACAAGGTGAGAACACGAAGAAAGAGTACAGGTATGCATTTAAGGCTTATTTAATATTGAGATTGCAAGTAATTGAGATTATCAAGTATTAAGTAAGTGATGAGTTTTCAGTTATGCTTGTAACACTTTATGACATGATTGGCAATATGCCTATATTATGAAAGAGTGCTCATGTGTTAAGTGAGAATGTTGCAGGTATGTAAGCAAGCTATTAAGTAGGGTGCCCTTTGTATTCTGAGCCTTTGGTAAGGTTACCGATGAGTTCATCGGGAAAATCGATTAAGTGAAATTATGTGTGGCTTGTAGTGATAAGTGTAGGTATATGCATGTGTAACGTATGAGCAATATGCTAAGTGAAATTATGTGTGGCTTGTAGTGATAAGTGTAGGTATATGCATGTGTAACGTATGAGCAATATGCTAAGTGAAATTATGTGTGGCTTGTAGTGATAAGTGTAGGTATATGCATGTGTAACGTATGAGCAATATGCTCGATATGTAATCGGAAATTGGAAAGACTGGTATAAGCAAGTGATGAACACAGTTAAAGTGAAAGAGAGCAAAGATTTACAATAGAACTGCTCTGGACAGTAGCAGTGACGTGAATTTGAAAAATCAGCAAAAATAGTAAAAATTGAATTATAAGTTGGATGAGATATTGATTTAAAGCTTATTGAGCCTATTTTAATATAAAAGAAACAAAACAAACAAAGGATTTTTATATTTTGAGATATTTAAATTCTTGAGAGATTGGTTCAGAATGATTACGTGATCCCCTGTTCTGCCTTGGAAAAATCATTAAAAATTGAAAAAATATAATTATGAGATATAAGTTATATTCTTGAAATCCTTAATGAGTCTAGTTTCAAATGAAACAAATTATAACATCATTTGAATTCTGTACAAGGAGAAAATTGATTCGTAGTGAAAAGTGGTCAGAATTGTTGAACAGTGCAATAGGGGAAACTTTAATGAATAAACTGTACTAATTGGCTAAGCCAAAAATTCTGAAAATTTTATGGTATGAAGATATGTGAGTCTAGTTTTAGTAAAAATTAGCGGTTTGAAATTTGGAGCTCTGTAGCTCAAGAAATAAATAATTTAGTGACAGCAACTCAAGTAGACAGATTAACGTGAACATGAGTAATAAGGTATAAGCATGTGATTTAATGATTGTATCAATTTGAGAACTTGTTGTGAGGATTTGTCATGTTAAGGCTTTGATAAGGTTACAAATAAGTTGGGAAAGTGAGAACTTAGCATTATTTATGCAAGTTATGACAGCTTAGTAGTAAGCTAAATTCATTGCTAATGCTTATTATTATTTTTCATGTGAACTTACTAAGCTTTATAAGCTTACCCCCTTTTTTTTCTTTCCCATCTTATAGAGTCCTACTAAACAAGCTCGGGTTGGAGGTCGTCGGAGATCGCTTCACACTATCAAACTATCTATGGGTATCTTTATTTATAAATGATTTAAGTTATGGCATGTATAGGGGCTTGACTAAGTCATTTTGTATTTGTGTTAATTAATTTGACCAAATGTATTGTTAAGTCTGGTAATGTCTTGGACTAGGTTCCGGCATAGGATACATGTAAGGGGTGTTACACTCTTTCAGCCTTTTTCTCATCTTTAATCATTTCTATTTCATTCCTCCACGACCCCTTGTTTTGGTTCGTAACTCCTAGGGATGCTATTAGCCAGTTTCCATATTGAAATTCAGACTTGTGGGTCTTAGTGTTAGCCTCCTCCTTCACACATTTTTGAGTCGTATGTCCAATCAGGCCGCATATGTAATAGAACCTAGGCAGTCGCTCATACCGAATGGCACAGACTAACTCCACCCCTTCTTTGTCAACATAATGAACAACCCTTCGCAACGGTTTATGAATGTCAATAATGATTCTAATATGCATATATTCTGTCCAACCACCATCTCTATCTCACCAATCTATTGCTAACACTTCCCTTATCGCGCTACCTACTTCCATAGCCATTTTTCTATCCATTAACTCCATTGGTATATTCGAGATACGGACCCAAAAAAGTGAGAGATTAAAGTCATATTTCTCCATTTTTTTGTCTTTAACATAATGAACCATATTAAACAAACACTGGCCAAACAGCCAAGGGGAGAGGTTTAGAATTCTCTTCCTATCTTCTTCATTACTAAATTTCACCAGGATGACTCCTTTAAGGGACACAAAGTTAACTTCCTCTTTCGTAAACCATAGAGACTTAAAAACACGATACATAGCCTCTCTGTTAACTTACTCCTCTGCCATCAATTTTTCAATGGCCCAGTTCACGAACCCTTTGGATTTGCATGAGCCCTCCTTCGTACTAACTACCCTCATTGCTTCCTCCTCCGAGAATTTTAGATTCGCCAGTAGAGAACTTATATCATCTTCCATGTTTGCCTCCAAATACCACAACAAGAAACCAACAAAACCCCCCACCGAACAAAAAACCAAGAACCAGCAACCCAACCTTATTCGGTGGTCTAACACATCACGCAGGGTCTAATACAGACTTAGAGGTTCACGGCCACCCACGTAATCTCCTTCCTGACACCTTGGAAGGCCCACCACCGCTACACAACCTGCCCCACCATCTTCGGGGAAATCATCAACTCCCAACCATCCAATTATTCTTTTCGAAAGAATAAAGATGGGCACGCAAACAGAATAGAAAACAATAGTTAGAGCCGCATGGTAATTTAAGATCAACTTATTATCACTTAATAGGAGACCATTTTGAACCATTTTTTTTATTTTTTATTCAAAAAATAAAAAATGATGAACTGGTTTTAAAAAAAGCTTGATGAGAAAATAATTGAAATTGAGGTTTAAAAACGGAAAAGAAACTCATTTTAATTTGAATTTTGTCACCGAAAACAGAGTTTAGATGAGTTTTAACCAGTTATTAAATTTTCTGTCAGTTTTTTTTTTCAATACATCACTAGAGTTCTTTAAGAGAAAAACAAGAGAAATATGTTTATATTATATATATATATATAAATATATTAAAAATGCTTAAGAAAATGATATTAAACCTTTTTGGATGTTTTAATTAAAATGATATCTGTCACGAAATGATTAATTAAGAGATTTTTTTAATGGTTGAGATAATTTGACTAACGAAATATAGTGTAGGCTAATTTGACTAACGAAATATAGTTTAGGCTAATTTAACTAACAAAATATAGTTTAAGCACCAATATAAGTAACAATTTGATTTAGTCTTTGTCTAATCGAGCTCAAGTAATTTGAGCTATCCAGTAAATTGTGTTCAAGAATCTTAATACTAATAAAAAAAATTTAATATATTTTTGTTTTTAATTAGTACTGATATTGATTTCGAGCTTGAGCACAAATGGCTGAATTTAAAATAAAAAACAAGAATGAAATTTATCTTTTAAAAGGTAAACAAGTATAATCGAGTAAGTTAGAACATATCAGTTTTTATCTTAAATTGAGGTCAAGCTTTAAAAGTGAAACTCAACTAAATTTTCAACTTCAAATAGAAAACCCGAGCTTCGAGACTCAAATTTCAAATTGACAAAACTCAAGCTTCTAAAAACTTCAGTTACATCCATAATTTTGACATCATTGTCAAAGTTTTCTGATTCACAGATATCAATAATTAGAAATCAATCCCTAATATTTTAAAAAGAAACAAAATGTGAGAACCTGTAACATTAATATGAAATGGTTTAAGAGTCTACATGTAAAATAAATAAACTAAGAACATGCTGTATATTATAATATTCCCAAATAATAAAAAGTAATTTAGAAAGGAAAAATTATATAGAAATTAAAAAAACCCGAAACCCGAAAGGTTCTTTCAATGCTTTGAAGCTTTCACTGCTCGTCTTCTTTAGGAATTATTTTGCTTTTTTCAACGATTTCAGGTCTTTTAATTAACTTGAATTTTCTATTATATTTTTGAACATCTTTTCTTCTTTCATTTATCGATCAGTTTCTCTTTTGATTATCTCTTAACTTGTGATGGAATTTTTTTTTTTGTTCCAAATTGATGAATTTGTCTTTTAATTTTGGGTTAGATTGAATTAGATTGGCTTTGATTTTTGAAGGGCTTTTCAGAAATGTTAAGTTTTCTGTTTGGTTACCGAGAAAATTTTCTAATTGTTGCTTAAAGTTATTATTTTTAAAGATTATATTTTGGGAACTTCTTGTAATTTGTGGGGTTTTGATGATTGAGCTAAGGACTATAGAATGTTGGTGATTTTGAGCTGAAACTTGAGCTAATTATCTAATTTGAACATTTTGTTTTTCAGATTCTGGCTTTTAGGGTTTTACGATGAATGAGAGAAAGACGATTGATCTTGAACAAGGATGGGAGTTTATGCAAAAAGGAATTACAAAGTTGAAGAACATTTTAGAAGGCTTGCCAGAGCCGCAATTTAGCTCCGAGGATTATATGATGCTTTATACGTATCCATTCGAAGTCATTTTGTTAAGTATTATATGTGTGTTAATTTATTACAAACATTACAATTTTAGTTTGTTATGTGCTATGGTACTCGTACTTGGGACTAAGCTTCCGATATGGGTATGTTCGTCATGGGTATATTAAAAAATTTCCAAGCTATTTCATGTTTGAGAGGTCATATTTCTACACTCGTATTTGAATATGTGTCACACAAGGTGTTAGACGAGGGTATTTCAAGTAAAATGAAGAGTCAAAACAACCATGGTTATGAGTGGTTTTGTTTAATGTATTCCACAAGTTATATCTCCACACATCAGACACAGATTTTGGACTATAGTAGTTTTAGCAAAATGAAGAGTCAGAACAACAATGGTTATAAGTGTTTTTGTTTCAAGTGTTTTTTCATGTATTTAGGTCATATTTTTACATCCATATGTGTCGGATGTGGGTTAGACAAGGGTAGTTTGAGCAAAATCAAGAGTCAGAACAACAATGGTTTTGAGTGTTATTGTTTCACGTTTTTTCATGCTTTTGGAAGGTCATATCTTCACATCCATGTCCAAATACGCGTCGCACATGAGTCAGACAAGGGTACTTTGAGCAAAATAAAGAGTCGGAACAACAATGGTTATGGGTGTTTTTGTTCCATTTTTTCATGTATTTGAAGGTCATTTTCCATATCAGTGTCTGATTATGTATCAAATGTGGGTGTCAGAAAAGGATACTTGGAGCAGAATAAAGAATCAGAGCAACAGTGTTTATGAATATTTTTGTTGCAGCCCTTAACCTTTATTTACAGAACAATTTACAATATGTGTACCCAAAAGCCTCCTCATGACTATTCTCAGCAATTGTATGATAAGTATCGTGAATCCTTTGAAGAGTACATCACTTCAACAGTGAGTCATTAGAATGTGGCTTTGGTTTTTGTTGTAATTATTTTGCTTATGTTTTTTAGATTTTGTTTAAACTTAAAAATATGTACTTTATGGTGACGTTTTTCTTGTTTCTTTGGGAATTGTTAACTACTTCAAGGGGTTAATTCTTAACAATAAGCATAAGCTAGTTGAAATTTGTGCATTAGATGAATCAAATGCCTTGGATTTCTGTTGTTTGTTATGATTTCTTTAGAAGGGGTGATCACTTCTTATGTGTTTATTGGTAGTGTAGAAAGCTATGTTTCTTGGAATTGGGTGTGAGTGCCACGGATATGGTTAGACTGAAAAGCTGTTCCAGTTATTAGAGAATCCTTGGAGATCATATTCCCATATCCATTTGTTGGACACGAGTGTTAGACATGGGTACTTCAAGAAACATGAGTCTGAATAATATAGGTAGAAAGTGCCTTGCCATTATATATATGGAAATTTGTGTATCCATATCATATTCATGTTTATTGCATCATGACCTTGTTTGAGGTATTCTATATTTTTATACGTTTTGATATGTTAATAATTCGTATGATATAGATTTTGAAACTTTTGTGTGTTATGTTGTGTTTTATATTTTTTTTTCCTTATCGTGTCTAATATTGCTAGGTCTACTTACCAACTCTTCACCCTATGTTACTCGGATTTGAGTGTGAGTTTTGGATATGGGTGTGTGCCCAACATGGGTATCGTCAGATTTTTAAAGTTTTTAATGCATTTGGGGGATCTTGACGGTCATATCCTCATATCTGTGTAATGGACATGGATTCTTTAAAAAAAAAATGAAGAATCAGATCAACATAGTCCTCACCCCAACCCCAACTAGAATCCGTTCGCTACCTTCATTTTAGTGAAAAAATAAGTTGCTTTGAAGGCAGGTTTTAAGCCATTGAAGGAAGTGAAATCATTTTAGTTAAGCAAGTAATATTGTTGAAAAAAGAACAGATTGGCATTTATATATTCCGTTCCTTGTTGAACATTGTGTTAATTGTGCTATATCTTTTCATTTTGATTCTTTAGTAATACAATTCATAAAATATATCCTCTGTAGGTACTTCCTTCTTTACGAGAAAAGCATGATGAGTTTATGTTGAGAGAGCTGGTCAAAAGGTGGAGTAATCACAAAGTAATGGTTAGGTGGCTTTCTCGGTTCTTCCATTACCTTGATCGGTACTTTATTGCTCGGAGGTCACTACCTCCCCTTAATGAAGTTGGACTCACGTGTTTCCGAGAACTGGTATGGGCGGATAGGATATACTTGCCATAATCTTGTCTTCCTTTTTTTTCCCTTCTATGTAGAGTAACATTGGCATCTTATATGCTAGGAATAAAAAGCCGGACCAGATCAGCCGGTTCACCTGGTTGAAACAGGAACTGGTGGTCAGTCTGATCCAATAGGTATAAAAAGGTAGATAGACGTTGAACTTGTCAATAAGTGGCTCAACAACAAAAAAATTGGTAAAAAGCCAGATCGGACCAGTAAAAGACTGCTTCTATATATGTTTCAAAATTTTATTTGTAATTACTGAGATTTAAGCTATTAATATATTAATTTTATATTAAAAATATTAACATTAAGCTAAATGCGCTTTTCTGTTAAATTTTATTTATTTTTATAATTTACTTTACATTGAATAAGTGTTTAAAGTATTTAAACATTAAAAACTCAAGAAAATATCAAACCAACCGCGGTTGAACCGATTGAACCTACTGAATTGGGAACTGGAGGTCTGATTAGTTCGATCTCCGGTCTGGTGTTCTTTTAACATTGCTTATATGCTAACATTCTCTGGTTTAGGTCTACCAAGAGCTAAATGCAAAAGTGAGAGATGCTGTAATTTCTCTGGTAAGTTCAATTTTCTTTTTCGCATTAGTTGTGCACCTTCCATTTTTCACCCAAATAACAGTAACAAACATCCTAATCTCAAACCAGATCGATCAAGAACGTGAAGGTGAGCAGATTGATCGCGCTTTGTTGAAGAACGTTTTATATATATTTGTTGAAATTGGAATGGGGCAAATGGATTACTATGAGAATGACTTTGAGGCTACTATGCTCAAAGATACTGCTGCCTACTACTCGAGGAAGGCTGCAAATTGGATCGTAGATGATTCTTGTCCAGATTACATGTTGAAAGTATATATATGATTATATGGTCGTTATTATTTAACTTTTGCCACTCAAATAGTATCTAATTGTTCGTTTTGCTTTTCAGTCCGAGGAATGTTTAAAATGTGAGAAGGATAGGGTCTCCCATTACTTGCATTCTAGTAGTGAGCCAAAACTGCTTGAGGTTGGTATTTTCTTTTATAATACGAACAAATTCACCCTTCACCCTTTGGTCTTGGATGGAAACTTCTTTCTAAAAATGTTTCTTATATGTTCTTTTTTCTTTTATAGAAAGTTCAACATGAGTTGTTATCTGTATGGGAAACCCGACTTCTCGATAAAGAGCACTCCGGCTGCCATGCATTGCTCAGAGACGACAAGGTGCTTACCGGATTTATTAGTTATTGATTTTAATGCTTAATATATTATTAATTAACCATTGATCACCATTCTGTTTCAACTTTTAGGTGGACGATTTGTCAAGAATGTTTAGACTCTTTTCTAAAATTCCTCGAGGCTTAGATCCCATATCAAGCATTTTCAAACAGGTTAACTATTTCTTAGCTTCTCCATGGATTAAGTTATTATCCCTTTTCATTTATTCATCCTTTACGTAATATTTCCATTCTTTCACCATTTGAAATACATGATCTCATTTCCGATGCCAGCATGTTACTGCTGAAGGCACAGCTTTGGTCAAACAGGCTGAGGATGCTGCAAGCACCAAAAAGGTATGCATTTTTCTTGTCAGTCTTTCAGCTTATGGTATAAAAATCTGATTAAGAATTTAATGAAGATATCACTTTCTTTTTCTTAAAAAATCTCTGATCATATCGAAATGTTTTCTCCCTTAAATAGGCTGATAAAAAGGATGTCGTTGGCATGCAAGAGCAGGTAAAATCTTCACTTGTTCTACATAGCTCTAGATCGGATCAAAGTATGGAAGTTGATTTTTTACTTCTATCTTTTGTGGTTTTCAGGTTTTCGTGAGGAAAGTGATTGAGCTGCATGATAAGTACCTAGCCTATGTGAATGATTGTTTTCAAAATCATACTCTCTTTCACAAGGTTCGTAATAAATAGTGTTTCAAAGAAAGTTTTCAAGATACATCCCATGATTTGTTGTATTTTCTCTAGGCTCTCAAGGAGGCTTTTGAAGTCTTTTGCAATAAGGGTGTTGTTGGAAGCTCAAGTGCGGAGCTACTTGCCACTTTTTGTGATAATATTCTCAAGAAAGGTGGCAGTGAGAAATTGAGTGATGAAGCAATAGAAGAAACACTTGAAAAGGTTCGTTGTGATGGTACTTCGGCTTTTTATGTTTTTTGAAGCACTTGTGTACAGCTCATACTGAGACATAGGTATGGGGATATGATCCTCCAATGACCCTCCAATTACATGGAAATCTCTGAAAATTTTGAACATTTGTATGTGTCCACATACCCATGTCTAAACTTGCACAGATGCACCCGAGTCCAAGTAACATAAGTTTGTCAGGCTCTACTTCAGTGTTCCATCTACTACTTGAATACTCATTACATTTAACAATGTAATATTTTCGTTGTAAATTTTCAGGTTGTGAAGCTACTTGCTTATATTAGTGACAAAGACTTGTTTGCTGAATTCTATCGGTAAATATTGTGCTTCTAAGAAGATGGAATTCATTTGGCTTGTAAAATCTAAACTGATTTCTTTTTTGTGAATTATTGTTCATAGGAAAAAGCTTGCTCGAAGGCTTCTTTTTGACAAGAGTGCTAACGATGACCATGAGAGAAGTATATTAACAAAGCTGAAACAGCAATGTGGTGGTCAGTTCACCTCAAAGATGGAGGGAATGGTCGGTTGCCATTTATCATCTTTTGTGAACTGAAAACTTTTTATTGTTATCTCCAAATGATTTTAATTTCTCAAGCAAATCTTACTCAAAACACTTCTCTGTTCTTCAGGTTACGGATTTGACATTGGCAAGGGAAAACCAGGCAAGTTTTGAGGAGTACTTGAGCAATAATCCGAACGCAAATCCAGGGATTGACTTGACAGTAACTGTTTTGACTACTGGATTTTGGCCAAGTTACAAGTCTTTTGATCTCAATCTTCCTGCTGAGATGGTATGTTCATAAATGTTGCAAAAAGAGTTGTTTTTCTGCTCACAACTTGCCCGTTTAAGTTTACCAGAAGTTACTAATATAAATTTCTTTCTTTTATATCCTTTTTTGTCCATGAAACTCTTGTTAGGTCAAGTGTGTTGAAGTTTTCCGGGACTTCTACCAGACAAAAACCAAACACCGAAAACTTACTTGGATATATTCTTTGGGCACTTGTAATCTTATTGGGAAGTTTGAACCAAAGACGATGGAGTTGATTGTCACAACATATCAGGTAATATTGTTTTCTTTGTCCTCTCTAAAGTAGCCAAATGGTGTTGAAGAATCCTTTTTGCTAACACCAAGTCTTCATGGTTATAGGCCTCTGCCTTATTGCTGTTCAATTCCTCAGATCGCCTGAGCTATTCCGAGATCATGACACAATTGAACTTAACGGATGATGACGTAATTAGACTTTTGCATTCGTTATCTTGTGCGAAGTATAAAATCCTTAACAAGGAGCCAAGCACGAAAACCATCTCTCCCACTGATCATTTTGAATTCAACTCCAAGTTTACCGATAAAATGAGGAGGATCAAGGTTACGTTTTAATGAAGAAACCTACCAATATCTGGTCTTACTCACCTTTCCACTCAACAATTTTGACTAATGTGATTTTTTTGTTTAACATTCAGATTCCTCTCCCCCCTGTGGATGAGAAGAAGAAAGTAATCGAAGACGTTGACAAGGATCGACGATATGCCATTGATGCCTCAATTGTACGTATCATGAAGAGTCGGAAAGTTCTGGGTCACCAGCAGTTGGTTCTGGAGTGTGTTGAGCAATTGGGCCGCATGTTCAAGGTTCATATACAAATCTTTTCCTCTTATATGACATCTTCGTGACATCTTCATGAGTGTCTTCTGTTAAATTCTTCCTTTACATAGCTTTGTTAATTACATTTTGCAATCTGCAGCCGGATTTCAAGGCCATTAAAAAGCGAATAGAAGACCTGATTACTCGAGACTATCTTGAGAGGGACAAAGATAACCCCAATACATTCCGGTATTTGGCATGATGTGACCTAGTCATTATCCTGTAACGAAGCGGCGACTGTTGCCGCTGCAAATAACTTGAAGCGGCTGGATATGATTGGTTTGTGACGAAAGTTGCATACACATAATGAGATGCTGCTGAGATGCTTGTACAGTAGGAGCCAGGTATGGCCAAGTTCTATAAACTGTGAAATTTGAATCTGAATCTGAATCAAAACCAAAATCGGAATCAATCTCATATCATCGTGGTTTCTTATTACTGCAAAATCCCATTTTATGACTTAGTTTATGCTTATTTGTTTTGCCTCCTCTGTTCCACCAACCAAGCCAAAAAAAAGAAAAAAGAGAGTGTATTTTAGTAAAACTCAAAGCTCCATCATGAATGTAAGTTTAAAATATGTTTGGATTTTTTTCCCCCAATTATGTTGAATTCAGCCAGCTGTTTTATGTTATGGTACTTGAGTTCTTATGTGATTTCCTTTTTGGGTTTAATTTTTATGTGATTGTATAAGGAAAATGAAGAGTTGAGATTTAAATTTTATATTTTTTATATTTAGGAATTAACATACAATAATTATAGATTAAAACTCAAGATTTGTAATACCCAGATTCTCGATTATGTCATCTTTCATTAGGAAAGAAATATTAGAAAAAAAGATTTGAGTTTTGATAAATATATCTAATTATACATTTAATTTTGGGATTTTATTAAGGTGAATTACACAGATTTTTCTACTATTAGTAAATCTACATTTTACATTTTGATTATTCAAGTTATAAATGGATCATTGAACTATTTAAAAGTTATTATTTAAAAGTTACTAGTGAAGTTATTTAGTGGACCGTTAAGTTGTTAATGGATGTTAACTCAATATTTGTTATAGAGTAAATTCCACCTAAGGTTAAAGGTTACTTGATGATTAATAAGTCTACATTTTGGCCAAAAGTTACAAATTGAACTGTTCTAAAGTTTTTAAGGGTTTGAGAAACTCTTTCACAATTGTATTCCAGTAATTTTATTGCCGTCCGGTCTCTTTCGGCAATGAAACACACCAAATTAGTCTCTCTCTCCTTTTTCAACTTTATGATTTAATTTTCCTTGAAATGGTTTGAAATTTTGTTGATTTAAACTTGAAACCTTCAAGGAGAAGCTCAATCTTTGCCCACTGTCGTCAAATAGCCACCTGACTTTGGTATTGTTTTTTTTTTCTTAGCGAGGCTTTCTCCTTGACCTTTTGGAATGAGTTTCTTGATATTTTGATCCTCTTCTCTTTGATTTTATTCTATCATTTTGCTTTTGTAGGTTCTTTTGGGGCTTGCTGAAACATTAGGCTTTCGTTTTTTTTAATTCGCTTTTTATTTGTTTTGATTGCGGGTGTGGTGACATTTGGTTGTTGGTTCGGGATAAGGGTGTGAGAATAGTTTGATTGTGGTTTTTCTTGGATTATGGTTTTGGTCTAAGAAGAAATGGTGAGTGAGTTAAGAATGAAGGATTATCGAGTTGGTTGAGTTTAAACTGATGCATGGGGCTTACAGCGACTTTATTAAGGTTTGGGGTTGAGTTATTATTAATATTGTTGGGATTATTAGATTAGGGAGTAATGGTGCAAAGATTGAGTGATTAAAGTGTAAATTTGCTAGTAGTTCAGTGACCAATTTATAAATTTTTGAGATTAAGGGATCAACTTGTGAACTTATTACTAATTGAATGACTAAATTGTAAATTTACCTATACCAACATCCACAGTCAGTTAGAAACTTAATTATTCAGCTACCAATTTGTAACTTTGAATAATTTATAAGTTTTTGAAATTGAGTGCTTAGGTGACTTGGGTTTACTCAATTGTCTTTTAAGTGAACGAGAAATTAGTAAAAGACAATTATTTATTTGGTAGAAAAAAGCACAGGTAAAACAAATTATTCCACAATCAAGTTATCTCTAGATAGGCTCTGCAAGCTCTAATGCTTCTGCAATAACCCTACAAAATATTTATAAAAAATTAACTAAATTCAATTGATTTATGCATTTATATTTATGGTAAATTTCACCCAAGTCATTAAACTATTATTAAGTTTTATTTTGGTTATTTAACTTCAAAAAGTTACAAATTTGTTATTGAATTATTTGAAACATTTTATTTAAGTTATTGGGTTATTTTTTTCCTAATTTGGCTACCAAGTTCTACGTAACGATTCCACGATCAATACGGTGAGTTAGTGCCTATTGACGAGTAGAAGAATACATTTTAGATCCAAATCGATTTGATAGTACTGTCGAAGAAGATCAAAAAGGAAAGTTATTCATATTTTGATTCGCAAATTCGTGATATTCAAAGTTGTTTCATGAAAAAAAATTAAATTGTAGAAAAAAAAAAAGGAGAACTTAAATGACTTAATAATTTTAACAGTTCAATGACTTAAATGAAAATTTTTGAATAATTTAATGATTATTTTATAATTTTTTGAAGTTAAATGATTTAATGAGATATTTAATGAAATATTTTTTTTATAATTGACTTTTTTTTATAAGATTAAAAAAAACATGATAACCTCGTCTATTCATGAATATTAATATTCATAATTAAAATTTAAAAAATTAGTAATACTTTTAAAAAGTAATTTGAGATAAATTCCAATCTTAATTTTAAAACTTTTATCGGGTGAATATCCAAAATATACCAAAAATAAAATAAATTTACTGAATTGGGCCAGTTTTTTGAAAGTTTAAGGAAAAGGGCCATTTCTCCACAAAACGCGTCCACGTCAACGCGTTTTGTGGGGAAATGGCAGGAAAGCACGCCCCTGGGGACACGCTTTCCCCTTCAACGATAAAAAAACGGTCAAATTTCTTTTGACTGTTGGGGGCCCAACGGTAAAAAAAACCTTATAAAAACCCCTAACCCTTTTATTTTTTTCACATTTTAATCCTTACTTTCTTCTCTTAAATTTCTCTCAAAATTCTCTTTAAGTCCTTCAAACTTCCTCTGAAATTTCGAAATAGTCCTTTAATATTTACAAAAAAGTCCTTTTTTATTTTTTTAATATATTTTTTTTGAAACTTTTAAAATTTTCGATCGTATTACAAATGGCCGGGGAATTACTTCGTCTAGACAACAAGCACATCTCCGTCGATCAAATGCAAATAGTAAGTTTTAATTTTAATTTTTCAATATTATTTAATATTTTTTAGGTTTATGCAATTTTAATTAATTTTTATTTTATAATTTTTTAAACAGTCTGTAGATTGGGTGTTGCAATGTTATATTCGCAATATGCATGGTCCCCCATCGCCGTTGATCAAGAATTACCCGCGGGATGAGGGTTTTTGGCACGTGGCCACGAGCTGTAACATCCTGAATTAATGGGCCTATGCGTTTAGTGTGTGGATATGTTTAATGTGTTAATTTAACTGTTAGGGGTCCAAATTGGGCTCAGGATGTGGTCAAGGCCTTAGTGAAATTTTTGTTTGGGCAGTATAGGGTTTAAAAGGTGGTATTTGTGTTTAAAATATCAAAATGGGCTTGTGGCCCAGTGGTCAGTGGCGCCACTTAGAGAGCCAGGAGGTGACGCCACACAAGGGAATAAGGGGCCCAAATTTAAGTTTCATGGAGCCCAAATTTTTTAATTTAAGTTAGCTAATTTTCGGCATCAGGGTTAGGTGGAGTGGACGGCAACAAGGCTCAAAAATAGGAGGATTTATGTGAATAGGATAATGTAGATATTATAGTTGATAATATGGAAGATAAAAAGGAGAAAAGATAGGAGCTATCTGCAAGGCTAGGTGTTGGCCGAAATTCCATCACCTAGAGGAGTGAAGAAATCGGTTTCTTCATGGCAAAAGGGTGCCGAATTTTCCCTTTTTATTTGCTAAATTTTTAGTTATCAGGAAGGGCACTTTCGGTTTTTGACAGGTAAGTGCTGAAATCTCTATAAATATGGGGGATAGTTCATCAATTCCGGTATTTGAACCCTACTCTTTTCTTCATTCTTTGTGCCGAAATTCTCAGTCTTCCTCTGCAATTTCTTTTCTTTTGATTTCTTCAAAGGCCGAAACCTCCCAATCTTCTCAACATCTTTTCTTTCAAAAGCCGAAACTCTGAACTCTCTTCTCATCTCCATAGCCGAATACTCCCTATTCTTCTTGCCGATTTCTTCAACTAAAAGCCGAAACTACTTGGATTTCTTCTTATTATCTTCTCTTCTTGATCTTCTAAAAAAGCCGGAATCTTTAAGGGGTAGTCGAATTCTTTGTGTTAAGGTGAGTGTCGATTTCCCTATCTCTTCACTATCTCTTTCGGGTTTTGGAAGACAAAGCCGAAAAGCTAATGGTTTAATGGTTCTATGTATTTTCTTGTTGGGCGACATTCGGGAATTGAAGTAGATCTCTTAGATCTAAAAGTCGGAAACACTAGTCCCTAAATCTCATATCACTTTTCGGGATTTCAAGGTAAGGATTTCAATTCTCCTTAAGATGATCAACCGTTTTCTTTTCGTTAGTGGTGCCTTAACCTAATGTTTCGTTATCGGCTTCTGAACAACACCTTAGGCGGATAGCGGTGGTGTTGGCTACGGATAGCGTTGGCTTAGAAAGTCTCGTTCTAACGGTAATCAGGTGTGTAGATCTCTAACACACTAATTAATCTGTACTAAATATATGTTATGGGCTAAAAGCCGAAAAGAGGCTATGTAGACAGTCGAATAAAACCCTAAAAGGGTTAGGCAGAGGATGCCAGGTACGTAATCATAGAAATCTCTATGTGT
Source organism: Gossypium australe (assembly GCA_005393395.2). Classification (NCBI taxonomy): domain Eukaryota; kingdom Viridiplantae; phylum Streptophyta; class Magnoliopsida; order Malvales; family Malvaceae; genus Gossypium; species Gossypium australe. Next base: position 36,298,465 of record CM016622.1, read on the forward strand.
ATCGATATATATATATATATATATATATATATATATATATGAAAGCCTGTTTTCTTGAAGATGGTATGATGTTTCAATTTTTCATGTGTGTATGCATGGGGTGGGATTATGATAATGAAGGGGAAGTGCATGATAGGTCACTTGGTGATCGGTGGTTAAACCACAAATTCAAATGTTAAGTCACATAGTGATCGGTGGCTGAGCCACGTTATATTATGAGGTCACATAGTGATCGATGGCTATGCCACATTTAATGATTCCTGAATAATAGGAATAGGCAGTGCTGTTGTCGTTTGGTGTGTAGCGGATGGAGGGTTGATTGTAGAAATCCCCAAGGTGTGATGGTTGGTACGGGTTGGTGTGTAGAGGATGGAATTCTAGGATGGGTTGGGTCATTCATCATTTATTACTTATCATGTAATTTTGATTGTTGCCTTTATGTATGGGCCAGGACTCATAATGTGTTTGTGGGCCTTAGGTCATTGTGTTCGGGATTTATACACTGAGTCTTGGTGACTCACCCTTTTATTTTTCCTACCCTTTCAGATGAGCAGTAGATCGTAGACATGGGAGCCGAGACGGACTCGAGGGGCCATCAAGTTTTTATTTCTATAGATTATTTCGGTTTTTCTTTAAGTTTTTATTTTATTATTTTGGAAATATTTACGTAATAAGGCCCCATAGTTTATATTCACCTAAGTAGTTTTAATATTTGCAACTTATAAAATTATGTCGAAGGTTTAATTATACGAACTAATAATAATACAAGGTTTTTTTTTTAAATGTCATTTATTTATTCAAATATTTTCTAATTAACTTACGATTTCCAAAACCAATAAAGCAAAAGTTTTCAATGTACAACCCGTAGTATACCAGATCTGGTCGAAACGTATGGGCCGGGTTTGGGGTGTTACATGATAGGCCGGGGGTTCAAGTTGGAGCCGCCTTTGATCAGTGCGTTGATAGAGAGGTGGAGACCCGAGACGCACACTTTCCATCTTCCATGCGGAGAGTGTACCATCACTCTGGAAGATGTGCAGTTGCAGTTGGGATTGCCGGTGGACGGGTCGGTAGTCACCGGGTCTGCAACTTCTGGTGATTGGGTGGCCGTATGCTACGAGCTTCTAGGTGCCATTCCGAATAACATTCGAGGTCGGATCGAGATGGCCTGGTTACGAGACACATTCCCGGAGCCGAATGAGGGTTCGACAGAAATTGAAAGAATACAGTATGCTCGGGCATACATTCTTCAGATAATTGGAGGCTATCTGATGCCGGACCTTTCTAGAAACCTCGTACACTTGAGATGACTGCTGAAACTTGTTGATTTCAAAGCAGCAGGTGAATTGAGTTGGGGGTCTGCCGTGCTATCGAGGTTGTATTGGGAGATGTGCGGGGCGATGCGGCCGAGTAAAGCTAAAATCGGAGGTTGCCTATCACTACTGCAGTCATGGGCACGGTTTCGATTTCCATTTTTACGTCCTCGACTCGACCACCCATATTCATTCCCACTGATAACGATGTAAATTTAATGTTATATTCTACAATTATTACGTAGATTTATAGTATAATTGTCTGCTAAAAATTTATTTAATTAGGTGCTACCATTCGGCGAGTTATGATGGAATACCTACCTCGCTTGAAGATATGCGGCTTCTATTGGACCAACGGTCGGAATCACAAGTAAGTTTCGAATTTCGTATTTATAATTTAGTATTTCGTATTTAGTGTTTAGTATTATGTATATAACTAATATTTTGGTAATGTTAATATAGTTTCAATGGACACCGTACGAGGATCCGGCAATTCGGGCAGTAATTCTGGAGGAGTTCTTGTAAAATCTAAACAGTTGGCACGTGAAGGTCCCATTGATCAACTATGCGACCGTGGAGATGCACCAGTTAGATCTGGTTCTGCGACAATTTGGATTCCAGTAACCGATTCCCGTGCCACCTGAGGTGCTCGATGATGAGCACAAAGTGAACTTACGGCAGTTGCACATGGATTGGCCAAGATTTTGGGTAGCATATATCGAGACATGGGAGAACCGGTATGACTATTTACCTAACCGAGAACCGATCATCGTCCCTGAGTTAGCGTGCGTGCCAGAATACATGCCATGGTTTAGGATCCATGGTAAGCCGTATTTATTGTCGGAAGAAGAGAGGCGACGGCAACTTCGTCAGCAAAGGGAACATCGGGGCCCTTTAAATCCAATGAGAATGGGTGATGAGATAGGGCCATCAACAGCGCCCACACAGTCACCGGGCCCATCAGTTCAGCCGACGACACCGACATCACAGCCTTTAGCTTTTATGCCAGGTGCGTGCCCTAGCCCTTATATGTATCCTAACCCATATATGTTTCCTTTTCCCAGTCCCACCCCAGGTTGGAATGCATGGCCGAGTTCAAGTCCGCTCCCGACTACTCCGACTGGCCAGCCGATCTTGAGGCCGTCGTCGCGTGAGGGATCACAGGAGGCGCCGTCGGGGAGCACTTCTTTTTACCAGTCTCCTGCGCCATACGGGATTCAGACACCCCCGCCGTGGTTTATGCAAACACCTCCGGGGTCGTTATTTTATCAAGGTGAGTTATCCTCGCAACACCCACAACCAGACCCACTGCCGGAGGAACCGGAATCCTCGCCCGAGATTCCACGACCCCCGCCAGAAGCTAGAAGAAGGAGGAATCCAGCGCGTAACCGCCGACCGCCCCCGTGTGGCACTGATTCCGACCGGCATCAATATTGATTCGGATGAGCTTTTTTATTTTTTAAATTGTAATAAATTTTTTTATTTTTTTAATAAAAAAAGTTGTTTTTTATTTGTGTTCGTAATTTAATTTTAATATCTTCACTAAAATAGAAGTTGTTTATTTTTTTTGTATGTAATTTAGTTTGAATTTTTTTAATAAAATAAAAAGTTATTTTTTATCTTTATTTTTGTAATTTAGTTTTAATATATTTAATAAAAATAGTTGTTTAATTTTTTTATTATAATTTAATTTTATATCTTTAATAAAATAGAAATTGTTTAATTTTTTTATTGTAATTTAATTTTAATATGTAATAAAATAAGAAGTTGTTTTTTTTTTTTTTTTATTGTTTTAGTTTTATTATTTAATAATAAGATTTTTTTTGTATTTAGTTTTATATTTAATAATAAGCGTTTTCTTTTTTTTTTATTTTTTGTAATTTAGTTTTAATATTTAATAAATAAGAAGTTTTCTTATTTTTTATTTTTTTGTAATTTAGTTTTAATATTTAATAAATAAGAATTTTTTTATTTCTTTTTTGTAATTTAGTTTTATATATTTAATATAAGCCGTTTTCTTTATTTTTTATTTTTTTGTAATTTAGTTTTCATATATTTAATAAATAAGAATTTTTTTTTTTTTTTTTTTGTAATTTAGTTTTAATATATTTAATAAATAAGAGTTTTTTTTATTTTTTATTTTTTTGTAATTTAGTTTTCTATTTGATCGAATTTTTTTATTTCTTATTTTTTGTAATTTAGTTTAATATCTTTTTAAATAGAATTTGTTTAATTTTTTTTGAAATTTAATTTTAAAAATAAGGGGAAAGCGCGTCCCCAAGGGCGCGCTTTGCTGCCATTTCCCCACAAAGCGCGCTGACGTGAACGCGTTTTGTGGAGAAATGACCATTTTTCATAAATTTTCAAGAAACTAACCCAATTCCGTAAATTTATTTTATTTTTAGTATATTTGGGATATTCACCCACTTTTATCCGCAACTCGATTCATGCAAAAATCTTATTTAATACCCGGCCTAAACAAACCGGACCGGTCTAAGTAACTTCACTCATATTCTGTTTACCAAAATAGAAGTACTGAACAAGATGACATGAAGCAGTGGTTAAGCCGTAATCTCGTTTCAGCCGTTAACTCCCTACATCTTTCCGGCTCAAGCAAACCGTTAAGCTTCCATAAAAAAACCCGATTCATCCAAACCGTTCAGACTTGCAACGACCTCGTTTTACCAACCTTAACCCATTCCAAAATCCTTAAATCCGGTCTCCTTAATGACACCATCATCACTAATCATCTCATTAATGGCTACATTAAGTCCCGACAAATATCCCAAGCACATCAGATGTTTGATGAAATGCCTGAACCAAATGTTGTCTCCTACACTTCTCTTATGTCAGGTTATATCAGTGCGAGTAAGCCTGAACTTTGTCTTTGGATGTTTAGAGAAATGCATAACAGTCCGGTTTTGCCGAATGAGTTTACGTTCGCCACCGCGGTAAACGCTTGTTCGATACTTGCTGACCTTCAAAAAGGTAAACAAGTTCATGGTCTTGTGGAGGTTTTCGGGTTTCGGTTTAACCTCGTGGTTTGCTCTTCGCTTGTTGATATGTATGGGAAATGCAACGAAGTCGATTTTGCTCAGCTGGTTTTCGATTCGATGGCGGATAAGAATGTTGTTTCGTGGACTTCGATGATCACTGCGTATGCTCAAAATGGAAGAGGGAATGAAGCACTTGAAGTTTTTAGAGAATTCAATTTGTTAGATTGGGAGCTTCCAAATAAGTTTATGTTGGCTAGTGTTATCAGTGCTTGCGCGAGTTCGGGGAAGTTGGTTTCGGGGAAGACTACACACGGTGCAGTGATCCGACACGGTCACGATTCGAATGATGTAGTTGCTAGCACATTGGTAGATATGTATGCCAAGTGTGGTTGTATCGTTTATGCTGCTCGGGTTTTTCGGAGAGTTCGGAATCCTTGTGTGATCCCATATACTTCTATGATTGTAGCTGCTGGAAAACATGGACTTGGGAAAGTTTCTATTGAACTTTTTGAGGAAATGATTGATAAAAGAATAAAGCCTAATGATGTTACTTTTGTTGCCGTTTTGCATGCTTGTAGCCATTCCGGTCTAGTAGACCAAGGCCTCGAGTACTTCAACTCGATGTCCTGGAAACACGGGGTAGTCCCAGAAGCAAAGCATTATACCTGTGTTGTTGATATGCTCAGTCGAATTGGTCGTTTTGACGAGGCATATCGGTTAGCAAAATCGATTAAGGTGAACCCTACTGAAGGCGCTTCGTTGTGGGGGACGCTTCTATCGGCTAGTAGACTTCATGGGAGGCTAGATATTGCTGTTGAAGCTAGCAAAAGGCTAATAGAATCCGATCAACAAGTAGACGGCGCGTACGTTACATTGTCGAACGCTTATGTTTTGGCCGGTGAGTGGGAGAATGCTAACGATCTTCGGAATAAAATGAAACAAACCGGAGTCTGCAAGGAACCCGGCTGCAGTTGGATCGATATTAAGGACTCGACTTACGTTTTTTACGCCGGAAACATCTCGTTCGAGAGAGGGACCGAGGTATTGAGAATGTTGAAGGAGTTGGAAAGAGAAATGAAAGAGAAAGGAAGGAGTAAAGGGTTGGTATTTTTTGACGTGGAAGAAGAAGCCATGGAAGAAACTGTTGACCATTGAGTTGATTACCAGTGTTCAAAAAACAAATTAAATCGATAGAACCATGATTTATCTGGTCTAATATATATAAAAGATATATATAATATATATATTATTAAAAAAACACAATATAAAAAAATCTGATTTCAATTTTTTAAACTTTAATTTTTATTATATAAAATCAATTATTAAATATGTTTATTTAAAAATATCAATTTGTTTTATAATAAATTTATACTGATTAATAAATTTTTTCAATTTTAGATTTTTATTTCATTTTTAAATAACTTTGAGAAGTCGCCAAGAAAAAAAGTTGGAAATGTTTTTACACTATTCAATTTTAAACGTTTTAATTAAATGATTATGCCGACTAGCATAAACATGATTCATTACAAAAATAAGTGAAAAAATATTATTCATTCCAAAACGTTTTATAAGGCATGCTTTTTAACTTTTTGACACGTAAACTCTTTTGGTTAGATTGTCAAATGTTAATGATTTTGTTTTTGAGTCCCGGATTTAATTCTCTCTCTTACTTACATTTGTGTTTTTAATTCATTTATTTTAAACTTTACTTTCATTTTTAATTGTTTTTAACACATTAGCTTTTTTTATTAGACGGTTAATTAATAGTGATTTTATTCTTGAATTTTAGGTTCAATTCTTCTACTAAGCGCATCTATGTTTTTTTTTTCAATTTTTTTAATTTATCTTTTTAATATCTATTTTATTTATAAAATCAAATAATTATTGTCAATTATATAATAAAAATAAATTATTAATATTTAATCATATGATCAAAAGAGCTAGTGTGTTAAAAAGTCAGAAAATACGTCTGTTTTTCATTGCCATCACACGCTTTTTGTTTCTTTCTCTAAAATCGACATATTTTCCTAAATATTCTAAAAATAATCCAATAACCTTTTTTTTAAAAAAATCAGCTTTTTTTTTTTTTTTCAAATTCCGCTTAAACTTGATATAATTTCATTAATAATAATTTTAAATTATAACTGATGAGGTGTCAAGTAACTAGAGCATTTATTTGTCAGAATCTTAAACGTGACACTCGGGACTGGTTCCTATTTTGGTCTAATACCTTATTGATTGACATTAGATTTTATTTACAGATATAAAAAATTACATATATAAGAAAATACACCCATTCTACAAAATGAAAATATAAAATTCAATCAACAAATAATACCAACTAAATTTTATTTACAGATACAAAAATAATACGAATATTTTAGAAAATTGATATACAAAAATATAAAATTCGACCGACAAATAATACGGGCTAAAATATTTTTACAGATCCAAAAATAACACAAATATTTTATAAAACTGATATACGAAAATATAAAATTTGACCAAAAAATAATATTGACTACAATTGATTTACGAATACAAAAATAATACGAACATTTTGAATAATAGTTTCTCCACAGTTAGTCGTCTTCTGCTTAAATCAGGTATACGTTACATTTAGTAATTTCGACCATGTACGTCCGCTATATTCTTTAATTGTAATCGGTCTACACAGTTCGCCATCTATGACGGAGGAAGTCATCCAACATTTGATGGCATAATCTTTACGGTTCACATGACAGTATATAATTCAACCCCGAAATTCGGTTGTAAACTCTCAAACACTCCCATCTGCAATCTACTACATCACACCTATTTGATGATACACTCCTAAATACGGTATCCCCATTTGATGGTACACACCCAAACACTCTTATTTGATGATAATCTCAATAATTTTTTCCCCATCTAATTATAATACCACAACCAAATAGCTTCCATGCATATAAACTAAAGAGTCTCGACAGTCAGTGTCCCAGTACCCTAGAATTTTTTTTAAAATCTGATACAAGGGTGTCGGCCATCAGTGTCCCAGCACCAATTTTTTTTAAATCTAATACAAGGGTGCTGGCCATCAGTGACCCAGCACCCAATTTTTTTTTTCAACTCTCGAAAAAGCCCCAACCCAACATTTTTATTTGATAAAGTAGATGTCTGCCATCAGTGTGTCGGCACTCAAAAAAATTATTTTTTATTTCAAAAAGTGGTTGCCGGTCACTTAAGTCTCCCAATCCTTTTTTTTTTCAAATATTAGTATATATGTATATCTGTATGCTACGGTTTGAAAAAGAATCATGAGTGCTGGCCGTTTAGTGTCCAGCACCAAAAAAAATAATTTTTTAACCCCTGACACAATTATTGCCAAATGATTGTATCAAAATTTATAGTGGTGTCGGCCACTTAAATCCCCTAATCTATTTTTACTGTTCATTTTAAATTATTTGAGTGATTGTTTTTTAATTTGATATTTTTATAATTAATTTTTTTTGGGTGATTTGATTAAAATAACTGGGTTGTTTGAAGACCCCTACCTCCTCCCTTAATAAAAAAATCCCAAATTAAATGGGTTTTTCTTTTGACTTTTACACACATGCTTGGTGAAATCAAAATACCACCGTGGAAAGGTGAATGGTCTAATTTTAGTTTTAGTCCTTCAATGATGCATAAATTTATGATAAAATCTTTTACTTTAATTTCTCATAATTTCCTTCCACAATTTATATATATACACTGTAATTACAACTGATTAATTAGGGTTAAATTATTATTTGGGGCTTGAACTTGGTAACTATTCTCACATTGGGGTTTGCATATTTTCTTGATTTTGACACTGAACTTGACATTTGTTCCCATATTGAGACTTGAAATTAACAATTATTCCCATATTGATGCCTACTTTCAAGGAAACATCAAGAACAAACTTGGAAAAAAAAATTTCAAGATCCAATGTAGGAACAATTGTCAAGTCTAGGGCCTAACTTTGACAAAAGAAAATGCAAGCCTCAATGTGAGAATAATTGTTAAATTTAGGGCTTTAACTTGGAAAAAAAGATTAAACCCTCAATATAAGAATAAATGTAAAGTTTAATCCCTAAAAAGTAATTTGACCCAGTTAACTATAACAACAAATCCATTTAGAATTGAATAATTTAACTCAATACATAATTTTCAGACTGTAATTTTATTTAAAAAAGCCCTAAAGCGTAACTATATCATATTAAATTGTTTGAATGGGATTTTTTTTCAAAAACACATTGGCATATAATTTTAGAAAAAAAATCTATATTTATTTATAATTTAACGAGAATAGTTAAGGGTATCAAGTAACTAATAATATTATACAAATATTATAAAATTAAAAATATTAAATAATATTAAATTAAAATATGAAAGTTAAATTGCAAAATTTTTTGCATAATAGAGATGAAAACTATAAATAAACCATTGGCTTTTGAGGTTTTTTTAAAATAATTTTGAACTCGACACCCAAACACATTTGGAGAATCCACGAAACTTTATTTTTTCGAATTACATTGAAATTAAAATTAGGGTAAATTACACCAACAGTCACTTAATTTTGGGATAGATGATAAAACAGTCATTCAGGTTTCAATTTAGTCATTCAACTTTCTAAAAATAACAAAATAGTCACTACTAACCATTTTCCATTACAGGCGTAACGGAGCTACCATATTTCATTATAGACTTGACGGAGCTGCCATATTCCACCCCTCTATCACTGCTCTCTCATCCCCTCTCCCTCTTCCCCACCATCCCTCCCCCCTACTCTGATTCTCTCCCCTTCTTCCCCTCCATTACTTTAATCAAACAAGCCCCTTTACTTTTTTGCAGAACTCTCCACCCTTGCCTCTCCCCCTCTTCCCCCTATTTCTTCTTCACCATCATCCCTACCACCGTCGCCGCTGTTATTACTCTGTTGCTTACATCAGATTTTGAAGTCAAAGGGTTGGCATGGTCTTATAGGAACAACATGCTTATAGGAACTTGTTGCTTAGGTCCAAATGATCCTGGAGTTCATATCTCTTCCCCCAGAGGACAACACTAACCCTAAAAAAAAAAAACACTGATAGAGATCATTATTGACTTCCATTTCTTTTGAAACTATATATTTGGGTTTTCTGTTGAATAAAGTGCCAATTCATTTCAAGAGAAAATTTTGAAGTTTTATCATTTGACAAAGTGGTTTATATTGCTATGCATGTAGAGAGCAACAATTTAGAATGAGTTTTGATGTTCACTTTGATAAATATACTGTATGATGAATTTATTCTGTCTAATCTTTTCTGAAAGGAAAAAAATAATGCAAGAGTTAAGTGTTGTTATGAACCATAATTATTGTTTGATTTAAATGATTATGCAAAGTTGATAAATCAGTCACCATGGCAATAGAGGATTTGCAATAGCATTTCCTCGAGGTTCAAATAGAGGTATAAGGAGCAACTCTACATATTGATTTCACCACTGAATTTTATACTCTAAATCATATGAACTCAATGCAATGATGACAAAATTTAACGTAATAATAGGATACCTCCCTTCCCTCTCTTTTTTCCCCTTATTCTAAGAGGACCTTTCAAAAATCTAGGGAAAAAGATTGAATTATGTAATGGATGAGAAGGAAAATAAAAATGGAAATTTGGGTTAGGTTGAAGTAAAAATGGACTCTAACCAATCTGATGTAAACTCATAAGCCACAAATGTTTCAACACCAATCTGATGTAAGGAATAGAGCAGTAACAGCGATGACGATGGTAATGGTGGTGGAGATGATGGTGAAAAAGGAATAGGGGGAAGAAAGGGAGAGGGCAAGGGTGGGGAGGTCTACAAAAAAGTAAAGGGGCTTGTTTGATTAAAGCAATGGTGGGGAAAAAGGGGAGATAATCGGAGTAGGGGGAGGGATGGCGAGGAAGAGGGAGAGGGATGGGAGAGCAGTGATAGAGGGATGGAAAATGACAGCTCTGTTAAGTCTATAACAGAAAATGATAGCTCCGTTACATCTGCAACAGAAAATGGTTAGTGGTTTTGAAAGTTAAGTAACTGAATTGAAATATGAGTGACTGTCTTATTAGCTACCCAAAATTGAGTGACTGTTAGTGTAATTTACCCTTAAAACTATTTATTTTGCTTTTAACGAAACGAGAAGTGAACAATACACTAAACATTAGCAAATACCTTGTTAAGTACTCTAAATACAATGTATTAGGAGTTAGATTGTATTTAAGGGTGAAGTAGAAACCTTTTTAAGGCGATCAAAATTAAATTGTATTTTGTATGGTAGTAAAAATATAATTTCACCATTTTAATAATATATATATTTATAATTTTTAAAGGATTAAATCAAAGTTTTATCATTTTTAAAGTGTCAAAACGAATTTTTATTTAGATGGTATTTGTTCTTTTTACTTAAAAAATAGTAAATTAATCCCTGAAAATTAAATTAAATAGTCAATTTATATTTTTTAATAAATTACAAGAAGAGAGTAAAGCCTACAAATAATATGACTAGCGCCACTTGAATTTAGAACAGGCATATGTTATTGGAGTCAATTTTTATTTTAATATAATATACAAAAATTGAACGAAATCTAACTCTTATATAAACTACTTTCACTTAGATATACTAATAATATGAGTAATTATGAGAAAGTAATTATTTTAAAAAATAATTACAGAAAATGAATTTACCTACCGGCTACCACTAAAGTAAAATAATTTTAGCCTCCCCCTTTATTTTTCTTTACTTTAATTTCTCTTATTCTTACACAACATAAGCTTTTTTCTTCTTCTTTTTTTTTTCTTCGAATTGTTGATCTGCCACTTTGGACTCGATCTTTGTCTTAAATGAGAGCTTAAGATTATCCAGAGGAGCTCAAAGAAAGAAGATTCCAAGGCGATAAAAGATTTTTTTTTTTGGGGGGGGGGTTAAAGGTGTGAAAGTGAAGATAGATTGGAGTAATTATAGAAGAATTATGTGAAAATTAGGGTTTTCAATTCTGGTTTTGTTTGGTTTGCTTGGATTTTGATTATGGGTGGGTGTTTTCCTTGTTTTGGATCATCAAACAAGGAAAGCAACAATGGGGGAACCACTGTGAAAGAACTGCAAAACAAAGATTCTACTAAAGATGGCTCAGTTGGACAATTTCATCATGTTAATAGAGTTAATTTAGGTAAAATCTTCATTTCCTACCCAAAATTTTACTCTACTTTTTTCCTCTGAATTGTTGTAAATTGGTGGTTTCTGATCATCTGAAACATGTTCAATTTTCTTTTCTCCCCCCCCCCCCCAAAGTTCTTTTATGATATATGAACTGTTAGAATATGTTGCGAGTTTGACCTGATACATTTATGGTCTATGTACGAGTGTTATATATATGTATATGTATATGTATATGTCGGGCATGGTCAGCTGTTTCTAAGCGTTTTCATGTATTTAGATGATCCTTGGAGATGTATCTCTATATCCATGTATTTGGGTATTGTTATAATTTTTTTATAAGTTCTTTCACGTATTCGAAGGATCCTCGGAAGTAATATCCTATATCTATGTGTCCGATGTGAATGTCGGAGTATTTTAAGAAAAATGAAGAGTCGTAGTAACATAATTAAAGGTTGCTTTGAGGTGTTTGATTGATTTAGATTGTTCATACAATTTTAATCCATCTATAGCTTGTTTTTCTTTGATGAATTGTTAGTGGATCTTTTTGTTGATTGGGTATCTGGTCTTAGATTTAGGCATGATTTTCGCTTTTCCTAGTAAAATCTTGTTTAGGATGTTACTTGAACTCAGGTATCAGTCTCAGTTATAGGCATGTGTTAGATACAGGTATGTTCAAGTTTTTCATCATTTTTTTCATGTATTTGGAGGATCTTTAGATGGTCATATTCTCCTGCCAATGTCTAAATATGTGTCGGACTCGGGTATTCTAAGCAAAATGGAGAGTTGAAGCAACATAGCTTGTTATCAGTAATTGTTACTCGAACTCGGGTGTAAGCTTTGGATATGGGTTTGTGTTTGACAGGGATATGTTTAACTTTTTTTCATGATTTTTCCGTGTATTTGAAGGATCCTTGGAAGGTTATATTCTCATACTCATGCGTGGATGCATTGGGCAACCGTTTTCAAGAAAATGAAGAGTCGGGCCTAAATAGCTTGTTAATCCATAATTGTTAAGCTGATATAGACTAAATACTAGTAAATGCATTTCAAGTGAGAATTTGGATGTTCATACAAATGATAGAGTTGAATTTACAGTTAGAAGCTTTGCTAGTGATGTTTTCTTCTTCCTCTTAGAATGTATGTATATATATATATGTATATACATGTAATATGTATTATAATTTTTATATTGTTCTGACTCTTTGTTTTTCTTGAAGTAATTGTGTCCGTCACTCGTGTCGAGCACATAGATATAGGATATGTCCTCCAAGAATCCTTCAAATATATGGAAAAACTTAGGAAATCTGACTTTGGAGACATACCATATCCAATAAACTGACACTCACATCCGAGTTCAAGTAGTATAAGTTGATTTTGTGCAGAAGTGAGACGGGTTTAAGTCTTTTATTGAGCAAGTGTATTATGCTGCTAAATCCTAAAGTTGTAGAAGGTTCCATTTCCGTTTCTAGGTGACAATTTAATTTTATTGGTGTTGCAAATGAACAGTTGTGCTCACAGGTTGCATTGCTTCGACTCTTCTTTTTTCTTAAAATAATTGTGTCCAACATAATTTCAGAAATTGGTATAGGGATGTGACTTTACACGGGCCCTCTAAATATATGAAAAAACTTTTTAAAAAATTGAACATACCTGTGTTAAACACATACCCTTGTTCGACACTCGTACCCAAGTCTGAGTAACATAGCTGGCCCGTTATCTTGTTTTGGCCTTTTAATTGTGATTTTGTTGTTCTCTATCTTCATTCTTTACTCTTGTTCAATGCATCTGATTCACTTCTTTGACCAGACAAATCAAAATCGCAGAGTGGTTCTGATTCTAAGAAGGAACCTGCAGTACCTAAAGATGGACCAACGGCAAATATTGCAGCACAAACATTTACTTTCCGAGAGCTTGCCACCGCCACAAAGAACTTTAGGCCAGAATGTCTATTAGGAGAAGGTGGGTTTGGACGTGTTTACAAGGGCCGCTTGGAGAGTACGGGACAGGTCTGTAACGGATGCTTGAATTAGATGTAGATGACTGTGTTATAAACATGATGTAATTCAATTTTTATGGATTAATTTGAATTATGGGTGTGAAGAAGTGAAATCTTTTGCTTTAGTAATTGTTTTATGTTTGCAGGTAGTTGCTGTAAAACAGCTCGATCGAAATGGTCTTCAGGGAAATCGAGAATTTCTTGTTGAAGTTCTCATGCTTAGCCTCTTACACCACCCAAACCTTGTCAACTTGATTGGTTATTGTGCCGATGGGGACCAACGCCTCCTTGTGTATGAGTTTATGCCTTTAGGATCATTGGAGGATCACTTACACGGTAAGTTAGCCAGTCTTTTGGTGTTCATGGTACATGCAATTTATGTTACTCGGACACGGTGCGAATATCAGATATCAGGAAAAATGAAGAGTCAGAATGACATAGATTGAGTCCTCTACTTTCGTTTTGACTGCAATGTAATACTTCCATATCGGTGAATATATATGGCTATTTGCTTTTACCCTATGTTGCTCTTAACTGTTTTCTTCCTTAAATCACATCATAATCTCCAAGGATCCTCCAAATGCTTGGAATAACTTAGGAAATCTAACCTTATTCATGCTGGGTACATACTAGTACCTAGGGATGGAAAAAAAAAATTGAATTCAACGGGTTCCGACTCGACCCGATCTGTTAGGGTTGGAATTTTTTTTTTTTTTTGAAAAATCGGGTTCAGGGCGGGTTGGATCAGGTGAATTTAGAAAAATAGTTGGTTGGGTCGGGATTGGTTTGAGGTAAATCCTCCCCGCCTGGCCCCGGGATTTTTACAAAAATGCCACACACACACACACACACGTATATAGTTAAGTTTTTGCTTTCAATAAATAAATAAATATATATATATATATATATATATATAAGTTTTAAGTCTAAACTCAAAAAATTAATCTTATTTGCTTCATAATAAAAAATAAAAAAATTAAATTAAATTTGGGTCAAGTTTGGTCTCCTATTAAATTTCGGGTTTGGGATGGAATTTTTTCTTTAAGAGTCGGGATTGGGTTGGGGTTGGGACGGATTCATCAATGTTTGGGTCAGGGTCAGCAAAACTCTGCCCCGTCCCGTTGCCATCGCTACTATTACTGGAGTTTGAATAACATAGCCTTTACTTGTCTTTAGGAACTACAAGTTTTTGGCCTTAATTACATAGAAAGATTTGTTACCTTAATTACCATGTTATTTATTGATGAAGCCGCATCAGGCTTTGGTCTAACATTGCTTCCTTCTAGATAGGTCATTTATCAGGCGAAGAAGAGTTAATTTCTAAGAAAAGATATCTAGATTTGTAGACTTGTAATATAGGGAGAATGGCCTTTATTTCACTTAAAAAATAAGGTTAGTAGAATAAAAACTAACATACCCTGTCAGATGATGCCTATATCCGGCAATAATCTCGTCCTTGAAACTATTCCGTTGGCTTCGGTTTTTTAATTGACATCTAATGACTAGTTTAACTTTTAAATTGCATTTAAGTGATACTCTTATATTTATGGCCGCATTAACTGAATTTAGTTTGTTGGCTTATTCTGCACTCGTTTCATTATGTGGAATCACACTTTAGCATATCACATTGATAACTGTGTTTTAAATTCGCTTTTCAGATCTTCCGCCAGGCAAGGAACCTCTGGACTGGAATACCCGAATGAAGATTGCTGCAGGTGCGGCCAAGGGGTTGGAATATTTGCACGATAAAGCTAATCCTCCTGTTATTTACAGGGACTTAAAATCGGCCAACATCCTTCTCGGTCAGGGCTATCACCCTAAGTTATCAGATTTTGGGCTTGCGAAACTGGGTCCTGTGGGTGACAAAACGCACGTGTCCACACGTGTGATGGGCACTTACGGCTATTGTGCTCCAGAATATGCAATGACTGGCCAGCTCACTCTAAAATCCGATGTCTATAGTTTTGGAGTGGTCTTTCTCGAGCTTATCACGGGTCGCAAGGCCATCGATAATACACGGTCTCATGGAGAACATAATCTTGTTGCATGGGTGAGTATCTTTCTTTACCCGGCCATGATTCAGAAATGCAAGAAATTTTTTCAAAAATTTATACTCATGTGAAATGATTGTTACATTTTATTTATTACTACTTTGACTCAAATCGAGATTTAGTGTACCTCTTTTCTAACTTTGGGAAAATGAGGGTTTGTAGGCACGACCACTTTTCAAAGATCGTAGGAAGTTTCCGCAAATGGTGGATCCACTACTGCAGGGCCGCTATCCGATGCGAGGATTATACCAAGCTCTTGCCGTGGCAGCAATGTGTTTGCAGGAACAAGCTGCTACAAGGCCTCTAATTGGTGATGTTGTGACAGCACTTACATATTTAGCTTCGCAAACTTACGACCCTAATGCGGCCAGCAATCAAAGCAACAGAGTTGGTCCATCAACTCCGAGACGGAAGAATGATCGAAGGGGTATGGTGGATGGGCTGGACAGCCCAGATGAGCATGGACAACGTGGTTCCCCTTCCTCCCATAGAAATTCACCCGAATACCGGATGAGGAACCATGCTAGGAAATTGAGCACCGGTGCCGAGCTTGGTAGGAATGAAACCGGTGGCGGATCAGCGAGGAAATGGGGCTTTGAGGATTCAGAACAACATGAATCTCATCGAGGCAGCCCTCTGAATACTACAAGAACAAGAGAAACTTCACGTAATCGTGATTTTGATCGAGAACGCGCTGTCGCAGAGGCTAAAGTATGGGGTGAGAATTGGAGGGAGAAAAAACGAGCAAACGCCATTGGTAGCTTTGACAGTACAAATGGCTGATACTTCCAAAATCTTTAATTCATGTCGTTTCTCTCTTTCGAGCTAAGACATGTCTTAACATTCTAAGGATAGTCACTCGCAAAAGGTAGCTTTGAAGAACACCATCCTTCACTGTTTCAAACCCCGGAAATCAGAGTTCATCCATGTATCAGTAATCCGTCCAACTTCTATAATCATCCATGTAGTTCCCGGTTGTTTCAAACCTTGTGGTTGAAGGAAGAAAACACAGTTAAAAGAAGGAATCAAAGAGTGACAGATTTTGCGGGGAGTATTCTCACAGGCAAATTCTCCATTGCCAAACATAAACTAGTGTATGAAACATGTTATACTATGTATTTAGACTTCACCTTTTTATTATTATTCATGTTATTACGGTAAATGTTGGAAAGATTGTCACATTTTTTGCATCATAAATGTTGTCATTGTTGTTAAAATCTTCTGTATGAATTGCTCAGTTTTTTCATGTTTAGGGATTTTCATATTTTATATATAAAATCTTCAATATAAATTTGTTCATGGTCAGGCTTCAAGTTTTATTGGGGACATGTTCATGGGTTCATGGGCTTGAGTTAGGGCTCATTTAATATTACAAAATTAAAAATTATTTTTATATTAATATTTATACAATTTTATAATTAAAATTTAACAAACAATAACATTTTAGCTGGAACGAAATTATCCGCTTGGGCTGAGTAAAAGCATAAATCACATTATTAAATTAAAATTTGTATGTTTTTTTGTCGAAACCACCCATTTTTGGAAAAGGCGGGAATCGAACTTGAGTTTTGAAAATGAAAACAGGAAGCCACCGATCTTTATTTGGTGTGATCGGATCACCTTTGTTTTAATAAAACGTTTTGGTTTACTAAAACAATGTTTTTGGTCCGCGAAGTTTTGAGAAATCGAGTTCGGGAGTCAGTTACGTGCGAGGAAGGGTTAGCACTCTCGTCACGCCCAAAATTGGTGCCGATTTGATTAATTAATGTCCTCGATGTCGAATGTTGAAAATTTTAAAAAGAATTTAATTAAAATCGATCTCTTTTGGAAATATTTTGAGTTTTTGAATTAAATCAAGATTTTCTCGTTTCGAAGGAATAAAATATCACATCCAATACTTTAGGACATGATAGTTTAAATCTTTGAACCCAAGATCATCTCATAGTTTTCTCAAAATGAATATCAAGATTCTCTCGTTTCGAAGAAATAAAATATCACATCCAATACTTTAGGACACGATAATTTACATCCTCGAATCCAAGATCATCTCATAATTTTCCCAAATTGAATATCAAGACTTTCTCGTTCCGAAGGAATAAAATATCACATCAAATACTTTAGGACACGATAATTTAAATCCTCGAATCCAAGATCATCTCAAAAATGTCGATCTACATGAAATGACACAAACGAGGATAAATATAAAACACGATAATTTACATCCTCGAGTTCAAGATCATCTCATAGTTTTTCCGGATTGAATATCGAGACCTTTTTTTTTACCAAAAATATCAAGACTTTCTTGTTCCGAAGTAATAAAATATCACATCCAATACTTTAGGACCCGATAATTTAAATCCTCGAATCCAAGATCATCTCAAAAATGTCGATCTACATGAAATGACACAAACGAGGATAAATATAAAAAAAATGTCACAACAGAAACAAAATTAAAAAATATTGAAAATACAACAAAGAAATTTAAAACAGAACAATGTTAATAATAATAGGGGTAATAATCATGAGGATATATAATAATAATAATAATAATAATAATGATAATAATAATAATAATAATAATAATAATAATAATAATAATAATAATAAGAATAATACTAGAAATAATAATAATAATAGTAATAATAATGATAATAAATATAATAATAGTAGTAGCAACAGTAAACATAATAATAATAATAATAATAATAATAATAATAATAATAATAATAATAATAATAATAATAATAATAATAATAATAATAATAACAATGATAGTAGTAGTAATAAAATAACCAAAGTAATTAGAAATGACTAAAACTGAACAAAAACGGAATACTTGGGGTAAATTTGAAATAAAATAAAGAGGGAAGGTCCATTTTGTAGTGCGATGAAAGGTGGAGGGACTAAAAGGAATAATAACCCCTCCCTTCAAAACGGTGACGCTCAGATTAGGACCAAATTGAGCAATGGAAGAAATTTTGAGCAAAATCAGAAATAAAGAAAATTTGATTGCGAAAATATAAAAAGTGGAGGGACTAAAGTAGGTAATAGCCCCTTTCTGCAAAACGTGCTACATGAGTGAGGACCAAATTACAAACAAAATAAACTTTTCGGGGCCAATTTAAAGAAACTAAGAACCTAATTGCAAGAATGTAAAAGAGCGGAGGGGCTAAAAGTGAAATTAGCCCCTCCAATGAAAAACACGCGGATCCTAGACTGGAGCGGGTCGGGTCGAATCGGGTCGCGCCAAACGGCGTCGTTTTGGGGCCACTGAAACAGGCCCTAAACGGCGTCGTTTTAGTACCCTTATAAAAGCACATTTTTTTCTTTCTCTTTTCATTTCTGTTGCTTGTTTTTTTTTTTAAAAAAACCCTTTTTGTTTTTTTCTTCTCTGCAGGTCTGGGGGTATGGAGGGTCGCCCGCCGCGTCCGCCGCCAGCGCCGGCCACCGCAAAAAGGTAGGTTTTCTCTCCTTTCTTTTTTATACTTTTGATGTTATATAAATATATATAAACCCTTTTTAGAAGAAAATAAAGAAAATAGATTTATAAATTTAATTTCGAAAAAGAGATAAAAAAGGAATATCAACCTTAATAACGTGCTTTTTCTTCGATTCTCTATTGTCTGCCCGTATTAATCTCTGATTGCAAGGGTTTGTCTTTTTTGATTGAAAGTTTTTTTTTATATTCTATTGATAATAAAAAAAAGAGCCCCTTTTACATTGATTTTGAACGGCTTTATAGCCGAGAGATACAACCTTTTCACTATTCTATTATTTCGTCCCATGTTTCTCTGCTTTTGTTGCCTTTATTTCTGCTGCTGCGTGCCTTCTTTGCAGGGTATGAGCAATGGTGGTGATCAGAAGCATGCGGGGAGCGGCAGACGAGGCACTTAGGGGTTGAAGTCTTCTTATTTTTTGAAATGTTGTGGGCTAGGGTAGATTGGTTGAGGGTGTTTAGTTTGTGGGCTAGGTCTTTGGGTTAGGGTTTTCAGAAATTGGGCTTGTAAAGTGGGCCATTCGGGTTTAGGTTGATTGGGCTCCGGGGCTATTTTGTAAATGGACATTGGACTTCATTGATGGTCTTTTAATTTGTATTTTTATTTGGTTTTGTTTTTTTTTTGCTTTTTATATTGGTATTGGGCCCGGGCGAATTTGGGTACCTACAACTGCCCCTCTTTGCTCATTCTCGTGTAACGAGAATAGAGCAAAGATATAAAGAAGGACCAAATTTGCCCGGTCTTACTGAATCTCGGTACTTGTTTTATTCTTCAGGTAGCCTAATTTCAGTCCGCTGTTTCTTCCAAGGCATAGCAACTAGCGTTTCAATCTGCTCTAATGTAATTTCAGGGAGAAGAGATTTGTAGCTTTGCTCTACTCCACTGGGACGTTGAGGTGATAAGATTTCAGAAAAAAGAGGTCCGCAACTTTGATCTTCTTACTGAAACTTCTCGAAAATAAGAATTGATCCTCAATACACTCGGGGAGAGGGATTAGTAGCTTCGGCCTGCTCCACTGTTACGTTGAGGTGATAAGAATTCAGAAAGAAGAGATCCGTAACTTTGATCTTCTTACTGAAACTTCTCAGAAATAAGAGTTGATCCTCAATACACTTGGGGAGGAGGGATTAGTAGCTTCGGCCTGCTCCACTGGGACGTTGAGGTGATAAGAATTCAGAAAGAAGAGATCCGTAACTTTGATCTTCTTACTGAAACTTCTCGGAAATAAGAGTTAATCCTCAATACACTCGGAGAGGAGGGATTAGTAGCTTCGGCCTGCTCTGCTACCATCTCGAGGGAACAAAATCTGAACTTTTCAATTTGCTTCCTTACTATCTTCAGGAAGACTTCAATCTTCAGCCTGCTCCACTACCATCTCGAGGGAACAAAGTCTGAACTTTTTGGTTTGCTTCATTGCTATCTTCAGGAAGACTTCAATCTTCAGTCTGCTCCACACCGTTCTTTGAGGAACCTGTCCTTCGGAATGTGCTTAAGCTTATGTAAATGATGAGGCTGCTATGATCGGGATGACTTAAATGCTCCTAACTACACGTGCTATGGATGACATTTACATGAATGTCATGAGAATGATGATTTTTCGCAATGTAAAAATGACTAGGATGTAATGATCGCAATGAATCAAATGCTTCTAATTGGCTGTGTATGATGCATGACATGAGAATGATTTCTCTCTCTCTCCCCCTTTTTTTTAAGGGTATCCTTGCATCATGCTGTCCTCATTTGGCCTGGAATTTTAACCCAAAACCTGAAAGAACAATTTTACTTTGCTCAACTGATTTGCCCCTATTGTAGCTTCTAGGTCTATTCCCTCAAACCTCGAAGGGAATTTAGACACCCCTTTCCCAGATATTTGTCAAGCCTTTAGACCTGGTGAGTTTTAACAATAGTCCTGCTTATGGCTCATGTATTATTTAGAAACTTCTAGAGTAATATGCAGAACTTCATAAAAGTATTATTAGTCCAATAACTGTTATTTCAATGCCAAAATGCTTGGAAAAGATCATCATAATAGATGAAATAGAAATTTATTGGGAGCATAGCTCGAACCAAACAAGTTAATCAAAACTAGCAAATGCAGTGAAGAAGAAAGTTTATTTAGACCGTGTCTTCAAAAGACAGAGATAGCAAGCTCGAAATGGGTAAAATGGAAACTAGGTGCCCCAGATATCGCAGCTTGAGCACCTGGAAGACTATTTTGAGTTTGACATGTGTTTAAGAGATCTTGAGTATTTTGTCGATGCACCAAGACGCAACATACCCCATCCTTTTCAATTCGAGTAAAGCGGGATTTTTCCCATCACAATTTGAGCCGCCTTTTAGGTTTTCGACCCAAATCCCCTTTTGACCTCGAAACGCCCATTTTTTTTTTGAAATCTCAAAGCGCCCTTTGCGGGACTTCGACTTTGGCTTATTTCCCTCTTCAAATATAGTACTTTTTAACAGAATCCGAATTTACAAGATTGGGCAAGTTTTTCCCATCCATTTCGGCCAAGATCAATGCTCCTCCAAAGAAGGCCTTTTTCACCACATAAGGTCCTTCCCAATTTGGCATCCGTTTCCCTCTGAAATCCTTTTGTATAGGGAGGATTTTTTTCAAAACCAGGTCTCCCTTGTGAAATTCTCTTGGGCGCACCTTTTTGTCATAAGCCCGCATCATTCTCTTTTGATACATCTGGCCATGACGAATAGCCCTTAACCTCTTCTCCTCAATCAAGTTCAGCTAATCATATCGAGACTGGATCCATTCCGCTTCATCTAATTTCAGATCTGACAAGACTCGGAGGGAAGGAATTTCAACTTTGGTGGGTAATACCGCTTCCATTCCGTAAACTAATGAAAAAGGAGTTTCCCCGGTGGAAGTCCTGACTGATGTTCGATAAGCATAGAGAGCAAAAGGTAATTTTTCATGCCAATCTTTATAGGTTTCAGCCATCTTCCCCATAATCCTCTTAATTTTCTTATTGGCTGCTTCCACTGCACCATTCATCTTTGGACGATACGGTGATGAATTGTGGTGTTTAATCTTGAATTGACTACAGACCTCTGCGATCGTGCTGTTGTTTAAGTTTAACGTTTTGTCAGATATGATTCTCTCTGACATTCCGTATCGACAAATGATTTCCTTTTTTAGGAATCTACTGACTGCCAACTTTGTAACACTGGCATATGAACCTCTACCCATTTGGTGAAGTAGTCAATGACCACGAAGATGAATCGATGCCCGTTCGAAGCTTTTGGAGAAATCGATCCAATGACATCCATGCCCCACATGGAGAAAGGCCAATGGGAAGTCATAACGTGCAACAGTGAGGGAGGTATGTGAGTATTGTCCCCGTATATCTGGCATTTATGACATGTTTTAGTATACTTGATACAATCCCCTTCTATGGTAGACCAGTAGTATCCGAATCTCATGATTTGTCTAGCCATTGTGAAACCTTTAGCATGTGTTCTACAAACACTCTCGTGAACATCCTCCAAAATTTTCTTAGCTTCAATTGCATCGACACATCTCAACAATACTTGATCCTTCCTTCTTTTGTACAGGACCTCTCCATCCAAGACATAATCACAGGCTATCCTTCTCAATGTCCTCTTTTCATTCTCGGTCGCTTGTTTGGGGTATTCGCGATTTCTCACATATCGCAATATATCTTGGTACCAGGGGTGATCATCCCTTTCTTCTTCTTCTACGTTGCAACAATAAGTTGGGGTCTCGTAAATACTCATTTGAATGGGCTTTACGTCTTCTTGGTTACTCACCTTAATCATGGAAGCCAAAGTAGCCAAAGCATCCGCCATCTGGTTTTCTTCCCGTGGGAGATAACTAAAAGTAATATCATCAAACTCCTCAATTAACCCCATGACTACCCTTCGATAATTGATCAATTTGGGGTCTCTTGTCTCCCATTCGCCTTTTAGTTGGTAGATCACTAGTGCAGAATCTCCATCTACTTCCAGCTCTTTAATTCTACGTTCTATGGCAGCGCGGAGTCCCATGATACATGCTTCGTATTCTGCCATATTGTTTGTACAATCAAAATCCAACTTGCATGTGAACGGGTAGTGATCTCCATTTGGGGATACTAGGACTGCCCCAATCCCATTTCCAACAGTATTTGATGCTCCATCGAAATTCAATTTCCAAAGGCAATCTTTTGCAGTGTCCTATTCAGTAGCTG
Organism: Gossypium australe; assembly: GCA_005393395.2. Taxonomy (NCBI): domain Eukaryota; kingdom Viridiplantae; phylum Streptophyta; class Magnoliopsida; order Malvales; family Malvaceae; genus Gossypium; species Gossypium australe. The sequence goes on from CM016622.1 coordinate 36,321,700, forward strand.
CCACATACATTAGATCCTCATTGGGGAAATCAAAGTTTAACGGCTCATAATCTTCTAAAGCTCTGCTAGTTAAGAAGTCAGCTATTGCGCTCCATTTTACAGCTTTCTGACTCACATATACAATATCAAATTCAGACAACAGAATTTGCCATCTAGCTATCCTTCCATTCAAGGCGGTTGCCTCCATCATATACTTTAGAGGGTCTAATTTCGAGATTAACCAGGTCGTGTGATACAACATGTATTGCCTCAATCTCTGAGTCGTCCAAATCAACGCACAACACAGTTTCTCAATTGGCGAATATCTCATTTCACACTCAGTGAATTTCTTACTGAGGTAGTATATCGCCTTTTCTTTTCTTCCTGAATCATCATGTTGACCTAGCACACATCCCATAGAGTGATTAAGCACCGTCAGATATAGGATTAATAACTTATCTGGGTGTGGAGGTGACAGTACTAGAGGGCTTGACAAGTACTGTTTGACCCTATCGAAAGCTTTCTGACATTCATCATCCCATACGCCTGGATTATGTTTCTTCAAAAGACGAAATATGGGATCACATTTCTCGGTTAACTATGAAATAAACCGAGCAATATAATTTAGTCTTCCAAGGAAACCTCGAACTTCTTTTTGAGTGCGCGGCGGAGGTAATTCTTGTATAGCCCAGACCTTGTCTGAGTCAATCTTGATCCCCTTCTTACTGACCATGAAGCCCAACAATTTGCCAGATCTAGCTCCAAAAGTACATTTCGTAGGATTGAGTCTCAGTTGGAATTTCCTTAACCTCAGGAATAGTTTCTGCAAAACTCGAATATGTTCTTCTTCTGTTCTAGACTTTGCAATCATGTCATCCACATAAACCTCAATCTCTTTATGCATCATAGCATGGAACAAGGTCACCATGGCCTTTTGGTATGTAGCTCCTGTGTTTTTCAACCCAAACGACATTACTTTATAACAGAATGTGCCCCACAATGTTATGAAGGTAGTCTTTCCCATATCTTCAGGATGCATTTTTATCTGATTGTATTCAGAGAAACCGTCCATGAAGGAAAACAGTGAAAAGCCTGCTGTATTGTCTACTAGAGTATCAATATGAGGCAAAGGAAAGTTATCCTTTGGGCTAGCGTTATTTAGGTCTCTATAAACCACACACATTCGTACCTTCCCATCTTTTTTAGGGACAGGCACGATGTTGGCTACCCATTCTGAATATTTGATCTCTTGCAAGAATCCAGCATCGAATTGCCTTTGAACCTCTTCCTTTATTTTCAGCACAACATCTGGTCTCATCCTTCGGAGCTTCTGCTGAACTGGCTTGTGATCCCTTCTTATGGGTAAGCGGTGTATTGCAATATCGGTACTTAAACCAGGCATATCTTCGTACAACCATGCGAAGACATCCTTGAATTCCTGCAACAACTTGATAAGATCCTGCCTTGTTCCTTCGGCTATACATGTTCCAATATTTACCACTTTCCCTTCCTCCAACATCACAGTCTCTACTGCTTCTTTATGAGGCCGAATTTGTCTCTCCTCCTGCTCTACCATTCTTAACAAGTCGGGAGATGAGTCATCGTTCGTGTCATCTTCAAAATCCTGTAATTTTTCTAAACATATGTCTTGCTCAAAAGGATATTTTGAGTCCATGGCAGCGTCGCTCAAGTCATTGATATCCAAGGACCTGTTGTAGTTCAAGAGAATACGGATAGAATGAATGAATTCGTGAATGGATATTTGTATGTATGATAATGACGAAAGAATGATCAGAAAATAAAGAAAAGAATGGAAGAATGTTTGCTTCAAATGATGTCGAAAATGCACTTTATTGATATAATAGTACTTGAACATGCGCCTATTTCACAAAAGAAATCTTATTGCTCTTAGGCTTAAAGCAATAAGTGTGTTCTGGACATTACTCTGAATAAGCTTTACATACTACAGGAATTTCCTCTGCAGTCCAATTGTTTAAAATGCTTCCTGGTTCATAAGGCTGAATATATGATAAGATTCCCTCTTCAACTGCCTCCTCAGATATGGCATTAATGCAGACATTTCCCAACATTGCTATGATGTCCTCTCCCTTCCGTGTCTTCGGCTCAGAGTGAATTACCCCTCCTGACACAAAGGTTTTAGATATGTGTGGGATTATCATGGGTTCCCACTTGGTTTCCTCTTCACTCAAATGAGCGCGTCTTCTTTCTTGTCTCTTTTCCAACTCTTTCTTTTTTGGTTTCGCATCTGGCCTAAATCCTAAGCCAAAGCGATCTTGTTTTTCTCTCAATATCGGGGCCACAACTATCCCCTGAAGATACTTTCCAAGTCCTCTTCCCGGTAAAGCGCCTTTCCCCACGGTCATTTTCAGTCCCATTCTTGTAGTCTTGGAGATTCTTGGTTTCAAGATTCTGTTTCCTTCTATAATAAAAGTTGCATTCACGAACTCGAAAGATCGGAAAGAGCATTCAGCTGCCTCGTCGTTTATCTCTAAGTACGGCATATCACTAGTCACAACTGCAATAATGTCCTCCTCAGCTTTTATCGTTACCAGCCGACCATCCGCTACCAACTTCACCTTCTGATGTAATGATGAAGGTACTACCCTTGACGAATGTATCCATGGTCTCCCTAATAAGCAGTTATAGGAAGGCTCGATGTCCATCACCAGAAAATCTACTTCGTAAGTAGTTGGGCCAATTAGTAAGGGTACCTCAATCCTCCCCATGACTCTTCTTTGGGTGCCGTCAAACGCCTTTACTATGCTCTGGCACTCCTTCATGTGCGAACTGTCCACTGGTAATCTGTTTAGGGTCGACAAGGGTAATACATTTAATGCAGACCCGTTGTCTATCAGGACCCCTGGTAGCATGTGCCCTTTGCATCTAGTGGTAACGTGCAAAGCCTTGGTAGATCCTCTACCACCTGGTGGTATCTCATCGTCATTAAAATAAATGAAGTTGTCTGCACTTATGTTGCCGATCAATCAATCCAATTTATTAACCGAGATGTCACTGGCGACGTAGGTCTCGTTTAAAACTTTCATCAGCGCGTTCCTGTGTACCTCTGAGCTCTGAAGCAAAGCCAACACAGATATGCACGCCGGTTGTTTGTGCAGCTGTTCTACCACACAATATTCACTGTGTTTTAGAAATTTTAGGAACTCTTTAGCTTCTTCCTCAGTCACTGGTTCCTTGGTTCTCGGCTCAAGCTCAACTGGCTTTTCTTTCTCCTGTTCCACCATTGGAGCTTTCCCTTTTATTAAGTCGTAGCGTCTCTAGCTTCGACACCTAGATCTTCCTTCGAGGTATTAGCCGAATTCTCCTTTCCTGGGACTGTTACATTACATTCATAATTCCAGGGAACCTCTTTACTGTCTTTATAAGCAAAGGCTGTGGGCCTTCGTATTATCACTTTCGGCGCTACCCTTATTCCCACCTCGTTACTAGCCGAGTTCTCCTTTCCGGGGACTGCTATATTACACTCATGGTTCAGAGAAACCTCTTGTAACATCCTAAAAATGGGGCTATTTGGGATTAAAATATGTTTGCCTGAGTTTGAATTGTTTTGGTATTGATTGTGGTATAGTAGGACCTAATTAAGGGTTTTGAGTTGGCTCGGGATAGTAGAAAAATTTTTGTTTCAAAGCTTTAAAGGTGGGGAGCCTTAACAGGTGGGGGTTATAAGAATAAATAAGGGATTTGTTGTCATAAAATGAGCCTAGAATAAGTGGCAAAGGGGGGCCACTTGGGAGCTACATGTGACGCCACTTTGAGCAAGGGAGAGCTTGGGTTCGAGTCGCGAAATTCTCCTTTTTACTCTTTAGTTTGGACGGCATTAAAGGGGAGATTATCTCAATATTTTTATTAATTTTATTTTAGATGATAAGGGTGATGGATATTACTAAGAGATAATAAGGTTGTATTTTAATTATTTTAAATGAATTGTCATGGGATTAATGGATAATCAAGGATTTTATGTGATTAAGAAAAGGATATTGGTTGGATTATTACTTGATTAAAGGGGGATTAATTCAAATTATTTTGAATTAAATTAAATGAGTGGTCAAGAGAGGTTGTAAGTGTTTGCCGAAATTTAAACACTTCATGGGAAGTGGACGGCAAGGCCACTAGGGGGGAATGCCGAATGCCTATAAAAGGTTCAACCTGGTCACCTTGTTTGCTTTTTGTCATTTTTGCTAAGTGCCGAAACTCTCTTCAAAGCATTCTTTCATCTTTTATTTTGCTTCTTTGGCAATAGCCGAATTCCCTCTCTACTTCTTTTTACCGAAACCCCACATTCAAATTCCCTTTTCTTTATTTCTTTGTTGACCGAACCTCCACTTCTTGTTGCCGAAACTCTAACACCCTTTTCTCCTCATTATTTTCCTCTTGGCCGAATATTCAAGCAAGGGTAATCTTCTCTAAACTCATCTCCAATCGGTTCATAAGGTAGGTAGGAATGGCCGAATGCAATCTTTCTTCTCCTCTGTGTTTGTGTCGATTTCTATTAGGGGGGATAAGTGCCGATTTCGGCAATGGTAATCAAGGCTTCTAAATGCTTTCGGGAATTGATCTCTGCTAGGTACCCCAAGATCGTGAAGCAGTCGACCCAAGCCCTAATCTCTAGCAATCGATTTTGGTAGTAAAGTGGTAAGATTAATCTTTTCATTTTGACATTCGAAGGCTATTAGTCTTATTTACTAATCAGTGGTAATTGATTAAGCAGATTCGGGAAATTGAGAACTGGGATTAATAACCGAAGGAATAAAGGTAAAGATTCGGGTTCAAGCAATAACCCTAAAAGAATTATTTGGTTTGGCCGAATGGCCCATATCACTAACACTATTTTGGCCGAATATAGGGGCTAGTGGATCTAAGGTGGCCGATTTCTCCTTTTGGGATTAGACTATTCAGTGGTGACAGGTGTGTACATACACACGTATAACTCTTTAAATGCGCTGAGTGCTATGTATGCTAACTTTGATTTGTGTAGCATCGGGTTAATACCATAACGGTATGAGTGGTGATTCAGGTAAGTACCTGTTAATATGAATGTGTTATTGATGATTTTGGTAAGCATGATGTATTGATACATGATATGCATATATGACTGATGTGGGATTAATGAGTGGAGGAGGCAGTATTATTGTGCCGACGGGCACCAGTGTTTTGGTAACACACTGTGACTACGGTCACCAGAGGTTTGGTACCTCCAGAGGTTTGGTACCTCATTGCGCCTCGTCCCAGTGGCTTAGTACCACAGTGGGTTGGCCCCACATTTTATATAAGGGATTGACGCCAGTGATTTGGCATCACACGATGGGTTGGCCCCATCAATCGTTTGTGTCTATGGACACCAGAGGTTTGGCACCTCCAGTGATTTGGCATCACATCTGTGACTATATGTCACCAGTGGTTTGGCACCACCAATGGTTTGGTACCACAACGGGGTAGACTGAGGCGTTTGGTTGGCTAGGTTGGGTACACTATCTCGTGCATATTAATTGTTATAACTTGTGTATGAAAATGTTTAAAATCGGGGGAAGGGTTACATACTGAGTCTTGGTGACTCACCTTCTCCTTTATGTTTCAGGTGATACATAGATCGCGGATATGGAGCCGGAGGGACTCGAGGTGGCCATGCAGTGGACTTGAATTAATCGAACTTTAAATTTAGCTATTTTATTTTAGTATTGGTTATTTTATTTTGGATGTAATAAGGCCTTCATATACTTTATTTTTGTTATTTTTCTGAAATGTTGGATATTTTGCTCAAAACTATATTATTAAACTTAAATTAAAATCACATGTTTTTCCTAAATTAACACGAAAATGTTTTACCGTGCCATCGGGCACCTTCAAAGTTTTAAAATAACTCGGCTTAAATAAATTTCCAAATTAAATCTAAGTATGGTTTCAGCAAGTTAACCAAAAACGAGAAGTTTTCAACAAAACTTAAATTGATTTTAAAACGGGTTTCAAAAAGTTTTCTCCGTAACAAACCAGATTCGGTCATAATGTTTGGGCCGGGTTTGGGTTGTTACAAAGTTGGTATCAGAGCCCAGTTCAAAGCTCGGCTGTGGGGGCCCAAGGCCCAAAAAGATTTGGTTTTATGATCTGTAGGCCTTATTGGAGGATTTAAAATGTTTTTGGGTTTTTGAATGGCATGGCACCGAGTCTCCGGCAACTATCCGCCCAGGTAAGTACTTCTAAACCTCTTGGTGAATTATATTCTGTAGAAGGGTAGGAAGCATGGAACGTAGAATAGTCTTATAGGACTTGGACCCTAAGGTTAGATTACTCAAACACACAAACAGAACATAAGACTTAATGAACTAAACCAACCTATGGCTAAGTCAATGAGCTAGGGTGTGGTAACCCCTGTACGCATGTCTAGGATTGGATCCGGGAGAGCCTGGTATTTAAGCAGTCCTAGTGACTCACCACCTCTTCGCAGGAATCCTACCTGGTGCGTAGCTTCGGTTCACCCTAACTCAGAAGGCTCAGTGGTGTGGCAACCTCTGTGCGCATGTCTAGAAAGGTTCAGTGGGAGCTTGGTATTTAAGCAGTCCGTGTGACTCACCTCCTCTCCATTCGAATCCTGCCTGGTGCGTAGCTTTGGTTCACCCTAACCAAGAGGGCTCGGTCATAGGCTAAACATAACGACTAAAACCCGAAAGGGACCTAGCCATGTTTTCGAAAGGAAGGAAACAACAAAACTTGGTTTCAAAACTTTTTAAAACCACCCTCTTGAATTTGAGAACAACCATCTTTACAACTCTTTCCCGAAAAATTTGATTTGTGGAAAATTACAAAAATGCCCTTAGGGGTAAAATTACTAAAATGCCCTTGGTTCATAAAATATCAACTCAATGATTTTGTCCGAAAATTTCAATTACTTCTCAAATATTCAACCCTGCTTTGAAAATCAGCAACAAAATACTTTGGTTTTGGAAAATCACGAAAACGCCCTCAAATTACAAAATTTCCAAAATGACCTTGACTTTTGAACTTTTTGCAAACAGCAACGTTTTAAGAAAGGAAACTCTCAAAAAGGACCCTCAGAGTTTTACAATTGTTAAAAACATCTTCGATGTGCAAAATTTACAAAATTACCCCTGATTGACAAAATTCCCAAAATACCCCTGGTTTCCGAAATGATGCCATAACTTCAAATTTTACAAATTTTCAGAAATACTCTTCAATTTTAAGAATTTCAAAGTGACCAGTTTTATTAAAGTTTTGGAAATTTCCCAGAATTGATTACGAAAATACCCCTGTAGGAAAATGACGAAAATACCCCTGGGATAGAAACAGGGCAGAAATGTCCGAAGAGTGAATAGGTATGGAAAGTATTAGGGAATGAATGTATATACTCCCTTGTGTGAACTAAGATAGAAGACTGAAATCTTGTTTGCACGAAAGAATCTCTAATTAAAATTCCTTCATAAAATTTCTTCGCGAGTAATGAAGTGGAACAAACGCTAATGTATAAAATTTCTCTTAATCAGATTAAAAGCGCAGTAGATAGAATGAGTTCTAGAGGACGCCGTGGACGCGGTAGGGGTAGGATGACCGTATCTGAACCCGTCAGGTCGGGTCAAGGTTCTGAAAATGAAGTACCACCGCCACCACCACCTCCTACTTTTAGAGCTGAGGAGCAGGATCAGACCGGTGGCGAGGCAGTATCGCAAGCGGTATTGCGAGTTCTGGAGATTGTGGCTGGGGCTGGTGGAAATTTGGGAGCTCGGAAGTCTGTTCCCGAGCGAATTCGGGCTAACGGATCTGAAGTGTTCCGAGGTGTGTCAGGAGTAGCACCCAGTGCAGCAGAGTACTGGCTAGAATCTACAGAAAGGATCATGGACGATCTAGACCTGTCTAATGAGGAAAAGCTGAAAGGGGCAGTGTCGCTCCTAAAGGATGAAGCGTACCAGTGGTGGCTCACAGTTCGGGATGGAGCCACGGCAGATGATCTCACGTGGGAATATTTCAAAACCGCTTTTCAGAAAAAGTATGTAGGTACTAGCTATACTGATGCTCAAAGGAAAATTTTTCTGGGACTAGTGCAAGGAACTAAGTCAGTGGCAGAATATGAGGCAGAGTTTCTAAGGCTGAGTAGGTATGCTAGAGGCGTTGTGAATACTGAACATGAGTGCTGTGTCCGCTTTGAGGACGGACTTAGAGATGATTTGAGACTACTGATTGCCCCACGGCAAGTCCGTGAGTTTTCATCCCTAGTGGAAAAGGCTAAGGTAGCCGAAGGGATCAAGGAGTCTGTAAGGCAAGGTTATGACAGGAATAGGCAGAAGAGAAACTTTGGGTCATCTGGGTCTAGTGGTAACGTTCAAAAAAAGGCGAGACAGAGTGGGCCAAGTCAGGCAGCGAGGCCCATGGACGCTAATCAAAGACCGACTCAGTGTAACCGTTGTGGAAAAGCCCATTGGGAGGTTGTTGGACTGGTGAGAGGGGTTGTTTTGAATGTGGGTCTTTAGATCACCGCGTGAGGGATTGTCCTCGGAAGCGAGCTCAGAATCAGCCAGAGGGGCAGAACCGTACTCAGAACAGAAATGTGGGACCTCAGAGGGGTCGTGGTAATGGCAGAGGAAGTAACGGTCCTAACCGAGTTCGGGGAATTCAGGGCAGAGGTTCAGGCAACACAGAGGCTAGGCAGCCTGGCTTAGTCTACGCAGCGAGGCGTCGCGAGGAGGGTGACGCACCGGATGTCATAACCGGTACGTTTCTAATTTTTGGTCTTCCTTATGTTGCATTAATTGATGTGGGCTCGACGCACTCGTACGTTGCTAGTAGCGTGGTAGGAACTATGGACCTAGACTCTGAAACTGCTTCTAGGGAGATGACTGTAGTTAGCCCTTTAGGTCACTCTGTAGTGGTAGACAAACTTTATAGAGACATACCCCTAGAACTCCAAGGGGTAGTATTTGTGGCTGATCTGATGGAACTACCGTTTGGGGAGTTCGATTTGATCCTTGGAATGGACTGGCTGGTTAAGTATCAGGCGAATTTGGATTGCGCGGCTAAGCGCATGGTTCTTAAGACAGCTGAAGGTGATGAAGTGGTTATGATTGGTGATAGAAGGAATTACCTATCCAACGTAGTGTCTGCCCTGAAGGCTGAAAAGATGGTCAAGAAGGGTTGTGAGGCGTATTTGGTTCGAATCTGTGCTTTGGAAGCCAAGGAGTCAGTGGTTGGAAAGGTTCGAACGGTTGGGGAATTCGCTGATGTGTTCCCAGAAGAACTTCCGAGTCTGCCTCCGGATCGAGAAGTTGAATTCGGTATAGACTTGCTACCCGGAACGGCACCGGTGTCTATAGCACCGTATCAAATGGCACCAAAGGAATTGGTGGAGCTGAAGGCTCAAATTCAGGAGCTCTTGGATAGAGGGTTTATCCGACCAAGCATATCTCCGTGGGGAGCACCTGTGTTGTTTGTCAAGAAGAAGGACGGTTCGATGCGGATGTGTATCGACTACCGCCAACTGAACAAGCTAACGATCAAAAACAAGTACCCGTTGCCTCGGATCGACGACTTGTTTGACCAACTGAAGGGTGCGTCGGTATTTTCAAAGATAGACCTTAGGTCGGGTTACCATCAGCTTAAGGTGAAGGAGGCTGATGTTCACAAGACGGCTTTCCGAACTCGGTATGGACATTACGAGTTCCTGGTGATGCCATTTGGGTTGACCAATGCACCGGCGGCATTCATGGACTTGATGAATAGGGTTTTTCAGCAGTACTTGGATCAATTCGTCGTGGTGTTCATAGACGACATATTGGTTTACTCAAAGACGGAGGAGGAGCATGACAAACATTTGCGAATAGTGCTACAAGTACTGAGGGAGAAGCAATTGTACGCCAAATTCGGTAAGTGCGAATTTTGGCTAAGGGAAGTGGCTTTCCTAGGTCATGTAGTATCGGCGGAAGGAATTAGAGTAGATCCCCGCAAGATTGAAGCAGTGTTGGATTGGAAACCGCCTAGGTCAGTGGCGGAAATCCGAAGTTTTCTGGGTTTAGCGGGGTACTATCGGAGATTTGTAAAAGGATTCTCTCTGATCGCAGCGCCGTTGACTAAGTTGCTAAGGAAAGGTGTTCCATTTGTATGGTCAGAAAAGCAGCAAGAAAGTTTTGATAGGTTGAGGAAGGTTCTGACAGAAGCTCCGATTTTGGTACAGCCTGAGGCAGGGAAGATATTCACAGTCTATTGTGATGCATCTCACACTGGGTTGGGATGTGTGTTGATGCAGGATGGGAAGGTAGTAGCCTATGCATCCCGTCAGTTAAGACCGCATGAGGTTAACTACCCGACGCACGACTTGGAGTTAGCAGCAGTTGTCTTCGCTTTGAAGATATGGAGGCATTACCTTTATGGGGAGAAGTCGATAGTCTACACGGATCACAAGAGCTTGAGGTATCTTCTGACTCAGAAGGATCTAAACCTGAGACAGCGCCGATGGATTGAACTGTTGAAGGACTACGACTGTTCAATAGAGTATCATCCAGGTAAGGCCAACGTGGTGGCTGACGCGTTGAGCCGGAAGGTTGTGACGGACTTAAGAGCAATGTTTGCTCGGTTAAGTCTTTATGACGATGGGAGTCTCTTGGCAGAGCTTCAAGTAAAGCCAACATGGATCGAGGAGATTAAGGACAAACAGTTAGTGGATGAAGGGTTAAATGCTAAGAGAATGCAAGTTCAGGATGGTGGCTTAGAAGGGTACGGATTGACTGGTGATGGTGTATTATGTTTTCAAGGACGGCCCTGTATGCCGAAAGATGTGGAGCTAAGGCAGAAAATTCTCCAAGATGCACATAGCAGCCCATACGCTATGCATCTTGGGGGCAGCAAAATGTATGGAGACTTGCGGAAACAGTTCTGGTGGCCTGGGTTGAAGCGTGAGATAACGGAGTTCGTAGGAAAGTGTCTGACATGTCAGCAGGTTAAGGCTGAACACCAGTTACCATCGGGACTACTTCAACCGGTAAAGATTCCTCAATGGAAATGGGAGAGGATCACCATGGATTTCGTCAGTGGGCTACCCCTTACGCCCAGCAAGAAGGATGCAATTTGGGTAATAGTGGACCGTTTGACCAAGTCAGCTCACTTTGTACCAGTGAAAATGGATTACTCACTCCAGAAGTTAGCAAGGTTGTATGTGGCTGAGATAGTCAGATTGCATGGTGTGCCAGTATCGATTATCTCGGATAGGGATCCAAGGTTCACGTCGAGGTTCTGGAAAGCGTTGCATCAAGCTTTGGGTACGAGATTGGATTTCAGTACAGCTTTCCATCCACAGTCAGACGGGCAGTCAGAAAGGGTTATACAGATCCTAGAGGATATGTTAAGAGGTTGTGTCTTGGAATTTCGAGGTAGTTGGGAGGAATTCTTGCCATTAGCAGAGTTCGCCTACAACAATAGCTATCAGGCGAGTATCCAGATGGCACCTTACGAGGCATTGTATGGACGGAAATGCCGTACTCCTACATGTTGGACGGAGTTGGGGGAACGACAAGTCTTAGGTCCGGAATTGGTTGCAGAAACTGAGGACAGAGTTAAGGTGATTCGGGATCGTCTTAAGGAGGCATCAGATAGGCAGAAGTCTTATGCTGATCTTAAGCGTAAGGAAATGGAGTATGCTGTAGGGGACAAGGTTTTTCTGAAGGTGTCACCTTGGAAAAAAGTGTTGAGATTTGGCCGGAAAGGGAAGCTAAGCCCAAGGTTTATCGGGCCCTATACGGTGATTAAGCGAGTAGGACCGGTAGCTTATCAGCTAGAGTTGCCGGCAGAACTGAATCAGATCCATGACGTATTTCATGTATCGATGTTGAGACGGTATCGGTCAGATCCTTCGCACATCGTGCCAGTGGCTGAGATTGAGGTTAATTCAGATTTATCTTTTGAAGAAGAACCGGTTCAGATCTTAGATCGAGATGTCAAGATTCTACGTAGGAAGTCAGTGCCTTTAGTGAAAGTGCTGTGGCGGAACCATGGTACAGAGGAGGCTACGTGGGAACCCGAGGATGTGATGCGGCAGCAATACCCCCATCTCTTCTAACCAGGTAATTTCGAGGACAAAATTTATTTTAAGGGGGGTAGAACTGTAACATCCTAAAAATGGGGCTATTTGGGATTAAAATATGTTTGCCTGAGTTTGAATTGTTTTGGTATTGATTGTGGTATAGTAGGACCTAATTAAGGGTTTTGAGTTGGCTCGGGATAGTAGAAAAATTTTTGTTTCAAAGCTTTAAAGGTGGGGAGCCTTAACAGGTGGGGGTTATAAGAATAAATAAGGGATTTGTTGTCATAAAATGAGCCTAGAATAAGTGGCAAAGGGGGGCCACTTGGGAGCTACATGTGACGCCACTTTGAGCAAGGGAGAGCTTGGGTTCGAGTCGCGAAATTCTCCTTTTTACTCTTTAGTTTGGACGGCATTAAAGGGGAGATTATCTCATTATTTTTATTAATTTTATTTTAGATGATAAGGGTGATGGATATTACTAAGAGATAATAAGGTTGTATTTTAATTATTTTAAATGAATTATCATGGGATTAATGGATAATCAAGGATTTTATGTGATTAAGAAAAGGATATTGGTTGGATTATTACTTGATTAAAGGGGGATTAATTCAAATTACTTTGAATTAAATTAAATGAGTGGTCAAGAGAGGTTGTAAGTGTTTGCCGAAATTTAAACACTTCATGGGAAGTGGACGGCAAGGCCACTAGGGGGGAATGCCGAATGCCTATAAAAGGTTCAACCTGGTCACCTTGTTTGCTTTTTTTCATTTTTGCTAAGTGCCGAAACTCTCTTCAAAGCATTCTTTCATCTTTTATTTTGCTTCTTTGGCAATAGCCGAATTCCCTCTCTACTTCTTTTTACCGAAACCCCACATTCAAATTCCCTTTTCTTTATTTCTTTGTTGACCGAACCTCCACTTCTTGTTGCCGAAACTCTAACACCCTTTTCTCCTCATTATTTTCCTCTTGGCCGAATATTCAAGCAAGGGTAATCTTCTCTAAACTCATCTCCAATCGGTTCATAAGGTAGGTAGGAATGGCTGAATGCCATCTTTCTTCTCCTCTGTGTTTGTGTCGATTTCTATTAGGGGGGATAAGTGCCGATTTCGGCAATGGTAATCAAGGCTTCTAAATGCTTTCGGGAATTGATCTCTGCTAGGTACCCCAAGATCGTGAAGCAGTCGACCCAAGCCCTAATCTCTAGCAATCGATTTTGGTAGTAAAGTGGTAAGATTAATCTTTTCATTTTGACATTCGAAGGCTATTAGTCTTATTTACTAATCAGTGGTAATTGATTAAGCAGATTCGGGAAATTGAGTACTGGGGTTAATAACCGAAGGAATAAAGGTAAAGATTCGGGTTCAAGCAATAACCCTAAAAGAATTATTTGGTTTGGCCGAATGGCCCATATCACTAACACTATTTTGGCCGAATATAGGGGCTAGTGGATCTAAGGTGGCAGATTTCTCCTTTTGGGATTAGACTATTCAGTGGTGACAGGTGTGTACATACACACGTATAACTCTTTAAATGCGCTGAGTGCTATGTATGCTAACTTTGATTTGTGTAGCATCGGGTTAATACCATAACGGTATGAGTGGTGATTCAGGTAAGTACCTGTTAATATGAATGTGTTATTGATGCTTTTGGTAAGCATGATGTATTGATACATGATATGCATATATGACTGATGTGGGATTAATGAGTGGAGAAGGCAGTATTATTGTGCCGACGGGCACCAGTGTTTTGGTAACACACTGTGACTACGGTCACCAGAGGTTTGGTACCTCCAGAGGTTTGGTACCTCATTGCGCCTCGTCCCAGTGGCTTAGTACCACAGTGGGTTGGCCCCACATTTTATATAAGGGATTGACGCCAGTGATTTGGCATCACACGATGGGTTGGCCCCATCAATCGTTTGTGTCTATGGACACCAGAGGTTTGGCACCTCCAGTGATTTGGCATCACATCTGTGACTATATGTCACCAGTGGTTTGGCACCACCAGTGGTTTGGTACCACAACGGGGTAGACTGAGGCGTTTGGTTGGCTAGGTTGGGTACACTATCTCGTGCATATTAATTGTTATAACTTGTGTATGAAAATGTTTAAAATCGGGGGAAGGGTTACATACTGAGTCTTGGTGACTCACCTTCTCCTTTATGTTTCAGGTGATACATAGATCGCGGATATGGAGCCGGAGGGACTCGAGGTGGCCATGCAGTGGACTTGAATTAATCGAACTTTAAATTTAGCTATTTTATTTTAGTATTGGTTATTTTATTTTGGATGTAATAAGGCCTCCATATACTTTATTTTTGTTATTTTTCTGAAATGTTGGATATTTTGCTCAAAACTATATTATTAAACTTAAATTAAAATCACATGTTTTTCCTAAATTAACACGAAAATGTTTTACCGTGCCATCGGGCACCTTCAAAGTTTTAAAATAACTCGGCTTAAATAAATTTCCAAATTAAATCTAAGTATGGTTTCAGCAAGTTAACCAAAAACGAGAAGTTTTCAACAAAACTTAAATTGATTTTAAAACGGGTTTCAAAAAGTTTTCTCCATAACAAACCACATTCGGTCATAATGTTTGGGCCGGGTTTGGTTTGTTACATCTCTTTACTATCTTTATGAGCAAAGGCAGTGGGCCTCCGTATTACCACTTTCGGCGCTACCTGTATCTCCGCCTTATCGCTTTTGGGATGCGAAATAATGATCATCGGAAGGTTATCTTTCGAACTCTTTACCGTTGCTTCTGACGCGCATATACTCCTCTCTTCTGTGCCTTCTTCATAAAATTCAACTTCTTTATTATTCATTAAATTTTGCACTAGAGTTCTAAATTCCCCACAGTTCTAAATCTTATGCCCCAATTCCTGATGGTATTCACAATAATTTGTCAAGGTTCCCTGACTCTTTTCTGCAACAATTAGTCCCTGTTTGACCATTTCTACCCAGACCAATCTCAAAGGAGTCTTAACCTCCGCGAAACTTGCTTTGATTCTTTTCTCTGAACTTTCACTAATTGCGTTGACTCCGCTATTAGCCTGATTGGGTAAAGGATTTGTTGCGTTTGACACGTCGTCTAACTCCACAACACCCATATTGATAAATTTCTCCACCAATTTCTTAAAGGCAAGGCAATTCTCTATTGAGTGTCCCGTGATTCCCGCATGGTATTCACACTGTGCATTCGGGTCATACCACTTGGGATACAGAGGCTGCATTGGTTTTAAATGATAAGGGGATACAATATGCGCGTCAAACTGGGTTTGATACATCTCCTTGTACGTCATCGAAATCGGTGTAAAATGTATTTTCTCATTATTTTGTCTTTGGTGCCAGGTTCTTTCTTGGGTAATCCCTGCTGCCCCGTGGCCATTGCTTTCGGCTGATTAATGGTGATTGACTTCAGCTACCCTATGCTCGCGCTATTCACTTCACTTTCTTTCTTCCTTGGGGGCATTCTTTTGGCACTTTCCCCCGTCTCAATCCCTCCACTTTTTATAATATTCTCGATCATTTCTCCGGTCATTACGATGTCTGAAAAACTCCTGGTTGCACTTCCTAACATATGCATGAGAAATGGGGCTTTCAGTGTGCGGATGAAGAGCATTGTGGTCTCTTTCTCCAAAAGTGGTGGCTGGACTTGGATAGCAACCTCCCTCCACCTCTGTGCATATTGCCTAAAACTTTCATTTCTTTTTTTCTCCATGTTTTGAAGAGTGATCCTATCGGGGGTCATGTCTGTTACATGACTGTACTGCTCTAGGAATACTTGAGCCAAATCTTTCCATGAACCAATTTTGGCGTGACTCAACTGGTTATACCATCTGGCTGCAGCTCCCACCAGGCTATCCTGGAAACAATGAATCAACAGTGGATCATTATTAGTGTATCCTGTCATCCTTCTACAAAACATAGTAATATGGGCCTCTGGGCAACTTGTTCCATTGTATTTCTCAAACTCAGGCATCTTAAAATTGTACGGGAGCACCAAGTCAGAGACCAAGCTTAAATCATTGGCATCGATTCCATGACGTTTACCGGCATTTTCTATAGCTTTAAATTTCTCCTCCAACCATTTATATTTATCCTCTAGCTACTTTGGTAATTCCACTTTTGCCCTTTCAACTATCTCATCCAAATCAGGGACATTGGGATTGATTGGACTTTCTCCCGGGTTGGTACCCGAACAAGTCGGGAGGTGTGTCGGTATTACATTACCATCCTGATATTGCGGCCTGATAGTAACAGACGCCCTTTAGGGATACACATCTGGTGGCGTTTGGGTGTTCGGTGGGGTAAGAGCAGGGTTATCATTATCGTTCCCTGAACTAGTAGCAATGCCCTTTTCCTTCTCACGTTCTTTAGCCATCAACTGCACCAGCTGGTTTATCATGTTATTCTGGGATTCTTGCATCTGTTCTATTATGTCCTGCTGGATTTTGGCCACCTGCTCCTATAGTTGTGTTTGTTCTTTCATTTGATCCTGCATTTCTTTTTGCATTTACTCTAATCTTTCCATTCTTTGATCCATTATTTTTGTTTTGCCTCTTATACCGTAGCGATGTTCCAAGGTAACTGCCATTGTTTTAGGGTCCATTTGTGAGATTCAGTGTGTATGATGCAATGTAATGCTGATGCATGAGATGTGTGCAACCAAAAAGGCGTTGATTCCAATTCAATTCCCATTAGAATAGCTTTTCAAGAAAACAAGTTTCTTTTCCCACTGACTTGCTCTATTCTCGCTCATGGGTATCTCGGAGTTTCTTTTCCTACTGACTTGCTCTATTCTTTTCCTCTCTAATTTCTTGACGCCATTGCTCTGACGTTTTCCCAAGCCCCGCAGTTCTCATCGACCTTCGTAGCTTCTTGTAGTCAGTCTTCAAACCGTCCAAATCTTCTTCAGCTTTATTCTTCCCTTTCCTCAGCTTCTCGGCTTCTAGTTTTTGAATATCGATATCCAATCCTAGTTGCATTTTCTCTTCTTCTAGTTGTTCTATCCTTTTTCTTAATTCTCGGTTTTTTCCTCAAAGTCCTGTTTGATGATTTCAAGCTCGGAAGGGATCACCTGTAGGCGTTCTTCTAGTGATCGGGTGTTTTCTTGGTTCGATGTGGGATATTATCGTCGATTCTTTGACTTCGCCACCGGTCATACTCAGGGGTCGTCATTGGATTGGCAGCGAACCTTTTCATTCTATGAATTTGGTTCCAGGCGTTTGATATCTCACGAGCTCTTTTCTTGTAGTTTCCTCCTTTATATTCAAACTCGCACTAGGCTAACCCTTGTGTCGGCGGCGTAAATTGTCTCGATCTGTACTGTCTTAATACGAGGAGAGGAGCGTACCCGACAGCACCCCATATTCCAAGCATGAGAACATAATCAAGATCTCTGCATCGATATAGGATCTCGTCAGGGATCATCCAAGGAGCTCTCCATTCTATATCTTCTCCTTGTAGGTTTTGCAGAATCAGCATCCAGTTTTCTTCCGTAATATCGTCTCGTCTAGGCGTGGCTACCATATTTTCCAGCGGAGAATAGTCCTCAGAGAAGATTCGACACGATACCTTTTCCATTTTCCAAAAATGACCGTGAAACCATGCTAGTAAGAGTTGGGCGCAACCGATGAATCTCCCTTCGCCCACTCTTCGACACGCGCTTAGGGACCTGAAAGTTTCGGCTAGAATTGCAGGAATAGAAGTGATCCTTCTGTCTAATTTTTGAAATAGATCAGGCACCGCCTCATCTACATACCCTAGAGCTTTGGGGAAGATAACCAGTCCATAAATGCTTAAGGCTAACACGTCAACCCTCTTCTTCTCCTCAGGATGTGCTATGATCAAATCTCTCAGATTTCTCCAATGGATGCACTTACAATCTCCCTTTTGTTTTGTCCGGGACGTAACCCACTGCTCGCTCATCCCCGTAATATTCATCAGCTTTTTTGTAAATGTGGGGACATTAACAGCTCTCAAATAAGCCTTGTCAGTTTGAATCCTCGGGCAGCGGAGCAGGGTTGTGTACTCTTCTATGGTAGGTACCAAATCCACTTTTCCGAAAGTAAAGCAACTGTAAGCAGGGTTCCAAAACTGGGCTATTGCTCGAAACAAGTGCTGGTCTACCTTGATGTCAAGTAGATAAGGCAAATCGCCATAATGATAGTAGAATAGTTGCTTGATCCTGTCGTCTCATTGACTCCATATTTCCCTCATTTCTTGAAGATTGTTTTGGGTTACGCTAATGCGTGTGTAATCCCACAACTCTGATACGTGCCCCACTGCAAGGCTATCACCTTTTTCTTGTTGTACTGTCTCAGCCCATATCTGGACGGCCGCATTGTCCTCCACTTTATCAAGAAATCCCTTTTCCATGATAAGCTATCTATTTAGCAATCGAATGTGAATCAACACCCTTTTGATGAATATGCCATGCAAAAATAAAAAAGAAACAAGTCATTATTTCATACACAATAAGCAGAGAATAAAATACTCAATCGGGTAACCACTAGGATTTGGCATGGCTCTACCTAGGGTGGTTCTTAAGGCTCACTATATGGGGTTCGGTTCTGGAGTAAAGGTACCTGAACCAATAGATTCCTCGATCCTCACCCATTATAGGCTCATACGGAACGAGTTCAGTTTAGGGGAATACATTTCCCTATGGCTGCACGGAGATGAAAATCTCACGAAGACATAGGTACGAATGTATCCCGAAAGTAATCCACTATCTTGCACAGAGGTGAAAACCTCACGAAAGAGTAGCTTCTCACTCCCACTTAAGGGTGCGACCACAACGGTCATGCGATGCAATGTGCACAAGAAAATAGAAATCATATGCAATGACACAAATGAATGCAACAAAAGGATAGTAATTTTCAAATCAAATTTTCAAACTTTCGACAAAGGACAGAAAATAATCAATTTATGGCCTGACTCTCTTTTTGGCTCCCTAGCGGAGTCGCCAAGCTGTCGAAACCACCCCTTTTTGGAAAAGGTGGGAATCGAACTTGGGTTTTGAAAATGAAAACAGGAGTCGCCACCGATCTTTATTTGGTGTGATCGGATCACCTTTGTTTTAATAAAACGTTTTGGTTTACTAAAACAATGTTTTTGGTCCGCGGAGTTTTGAGAAATCGAGTTCGGGAGTTGGTTACGTGTGAGGAAGGGTTAGCACCCTCGTCACATCCAAAATTGGTGCCGATTTGATTAATTAATGTCCTCGATGTCGAAGGTTAAAAATTTTAAAAAGAATTTAAATAAAATCGATCTCTTTTGGAAATATTTTGAGTTTTTGAATTGAGTCAAGATTTTCTCATTTCGAAGGAATAAAATATCACATCCAATACTTTAGGACACGATAGTTTAAATCCTTGAACCCAAGATCATCTCATAGTTTTCTCAAAATGAATATCCTTGAACCCACATTAACTGAATTTAGTTTGTTGGCTTATTCTGCACTCGTTTCATTATGTGGAATCACACTTTAGCATATCACATTGATAACTGCGTTTTAAATTCGCTTTTCAGATCTTCCGCCAGGCAAGGAACCTCTGGACTGGAATACCCGAATGAAGATTGCTGCAGGTGCGGCCAAGGGGTTGGAATATTTGCACGATAAAGCTAATCTTCCTGTTATTTACAGGGACTTAAAATCGGCCAACATCTTTCTCGGTCAGGGCTATCACCCTAAGTTATCAGATTTTGGGCTTGCGAAACTGGGTCCTGTGGGTGACAAAACGCACGTGTCCACACGTGTGATGGGCACTTACGGCTATTGTGCTCCAGAATATGCAATGACTGGCCAGCTCACTCTAAAATCCGATGTCTATAGTTTTGGAGTGGTCATTCTCGAGCTTATCACGGGTCGCAAGGCCATCGATAATACACGGTCTCATGGAGAACATAATCTTGTTGCATGGGTGAGTATCTTTCTTTACCCGGCCATGATTCAGAAATGCAAGAAATTTCTTCAAAAATTTATACTCATGTGAAATGATTGTTACATTTTATTTATTACTACTTTGACTCAAATCGAGATTTAGTGTACCTCTTTTCTAACTTTGGGAAAATGAGGGTTTGTAGGCACGACCACTTTTCAAAGATTGTAGGAAGTTTCTGCAAATGGTGGATCCACTACTGCAGGGCCGCTATCCGATGCGAGGATTATACCAAGCTCTTGCCGTGGCAGCAATGTGTTTGCAGGAACAAGCTGCTACAAGGCCTCTAATTGGTGATGTTGTGACAGCACTTACATATTTAGCTTCGCAAACTTACGACCCTAATGCGACCAGCAATCAAAGCAACAGAGTTGGTCCATCAACTCCGAGACGAAAGAATGATCGAAGGGGTATGGTGGATGGGCTGGACAGCCCAGATGAGCATGGACAACGTGGTTCCCCTTCCTCCCATAGAAATTCACCCGATTACCGGATGAGGAACCATGCTAGGAAATTGAGCACCGGTGCCGAGCTTGGTAGGAATGAAACCGGTGGCGGATCAGCGAGGAAATGGGGCTTTGAGGATTCAGAACGACATGAATCTCATCGAGGCAGCCCTCTGAATACTACAAGAACAAGAGAAACTACACGTAATCGTGATTTTGATCGAGAACGCGCTGTCGCAGAGGCTAAAGTATGGGGTGAGAATTGGAGGGAGAAAAAATGAGCAAACGCCATTGGTAGCTTTGACAGTACAAATGGCTGATACTTCCAAAATCTTTAATTCATGTCGTTTCTCTCTTTCGAGCTAAGACATGTCTTAACATTCTAAGGATAGTCACTCGCAAAAGGTAGCTTTGAAGAACACCATCCTTCACTGTTTCAAACCCCGGAAATCAGAGTTCATCCATGTATCAGTAATCCGTCCAACTTCTATAATCATCCATGTAGTTCCCGGTTGTTTCAAACCTTGTGGTTGAAGGAAGAAAACACAGTTAAAAGAAGGAATCAAAGAGTGACAGATTTTACGGGGAGTATTCTCACAGACAAATTCTCCATTGCCAAACATAAACTAGTGTATGAAACATGTTATACTCTATGTACTTAGACTTCACCTTTTTATTATTATTCATGTTATTACGGTAAATGTTGGAAAGATTGTCACATTTTTTGCATCATAAATGTTGTCATTGTTGTTAAAATCTTCTGTATGAATTGCTCAGTTTTTTCATGTTTAGGGATTTTCATATTTTATATATAAAATCTTCAATATAAATTTGTTCATGGTCAGGCTTCAAGTTTTATTGGGGACATGTTCATGGGTTCATGGGCTTGAGTTAGGGCTCATTTAATATTACAAAATTAAAAATTATTTTATATTAATATTTATACAATTTTATAATTAAAATTTAACAAACAATAACATTTTAGCTGGAACGAAATTATCCGCTTGGGCTGAGTAAAAGCATAAATCACATTATTAAATTAAAATTTGTATGTTTTTTTGTCGAAACCATCCCTTTTTGGAAAAGGCGGGAATCGAACTTGAGTTTTGAAAATGAAAACAGGAGCCGCCACCGATCTTTATTTGGTGTGATCGGATCACCTTTGTTTTAATAAAACGTTTTGGTTTACTAAAACAATGTTTTTGGTCCGCGAAGTTTTGAGAAATCGAGTTCGGGAGTCGGTTACGTGCGAGGAAGGGTTAGCACCCTCGTCACGCCCAAAATTGGTGCCGATTTGATTAATTAATGTCCTCGATGTCGAAGGTTAAAAATTTTAAAAAGAATTTAAATAAAATCGATCTCTTTTGGAAATATTTTGAGTTTTTGAATTGAGTCAAGATTTTCTCGTTTCGAAGGAATAAAATATCACATCCAATACTTTAGGACACGATAGTTTAAACCCTTGAACCCAAGATCATCTCATAGTTTTCTCAAAATGAATATCAAGATTCTCTCATTTCGAAGAAATAAAATATCACATCCAATACTTTAGGACACGATAATTTACATCCTCGAATCCAAGATCATCTCATAGTTTTCCCAAATTGAATATCAAGACTTTCTCGTTCCGAAGGAATAAAATATCACATCCAATACATTAGGACATGATAATTTAAATCCTCAAGTTCAAGATCATCTCATAGTTTTTCCGGATTGAATATCGAGACCTTTTTTTTACCAAAAATATCAAGACTTTCTTGTTCCGAAGGAATAAAATATCACATCCAATACTTTAGGATCCGATAATTTAAATCCTCGAATCCAAGATCATCTCAAAAATGTCGATCTACATGAAATGACACAAACGAAGATAAATATAAAAAAAATGTCACAACAGAAACAAAATTAAAAAATATTGAAAATACAACAAAAAAATTTAAAACAGAACAATGTTAATAATAATAGGGGTAATAATCATGAGGATATATAATAATAATAATAATAATAATAAT
This sequence comes from Gossypium australe, assembly GCA_005393395.2. Lineage (NCBI taxonomy): Eukaryota > Viridiplantae > Streptophyta > Magnoliopsida > Malvales > Malvaceae > Gossypium > Gossypium australe. The sequence goes on from CM016622.1 coordinate 36,344,137, forward strand.
AATAATAATAATAGTAATAATAATGATAATAAATATAATAATAGTAGTAGCAACAGTAAACATAATAATAATAATAATAATAATAATAATAATAATAATAATAATAATAATAATAATAATAATAATAATAGTAGTAGTAGTAGTAGTAATAAAATAACCAAAGTAATTAGAAATGACTAAAATTGAACAAAAACGAAATACTTGGGGTAAATTTGAAATAAAATAAAGAGGGAAGGTCCATTTTGTAGTGCGATAAAAGGTGGAGGGACTAAAAGGAATAATAACCCCTCCCTTCAAAACGGTGACGCTCAGATTAGGACCAAATTGAGCAATGGAAGAAATTTTGAGCAAAATCAGAAATAAAGAAAATTTGATTGCGAAAATATAAAAAGTGGAGGGACTAAAGTAGGTAATAGTCCCTTTCTGCAAAACGTGCTACATGAGTAAGGACCAAATTACAAACAAAATAAACTTTTCGGGGCCAATTTAAAGAAACTAATAACCTAATTGCAAGAATGTAAAAGAGCGGAGGGGCTAAAAGTGAAATTAGCCCCTCCAATGAAAAACACGCGGATCCTAGACCGGAGCGGGTCGGGTCGAATCGGGTCGCGCCAAACGGCGTCGTTTTAGTACCCTTATAAAAGCATATTTTTTTCTTTCTCTTTTCATTTCTGTTGCTTGTTTTTTTAAAAAAAAAAACCCTTTTTGTTTTTTTCTTCTCTGCAGGTCTGGGGGTATGGAGTGTCGTCCGCCGCGTCCGCCACCAGCGCCGGCCACCGCGTCGCAAAAAGGTAGGCTTTCTCTCCTTTCTTTTTTATACTTTTGATGTTATATAAATATATATAAACCCTTTTTAGAAGAAAATAAAGAAAATAGATTTATAAATTTAGTTTCGAAAAAGAGATAAAAAAGGAAAATCAACCTTAATAACGTGCTTTTTCTTCGATTCTCTATTGTCTGCCCGTATTAATCTCTGATTGCAAGGGTTTGTCTTTTTTGATTGAAAGTTTTTTTTTATATTCTGTTGATAATAAAAAAAAAGAGCCCCTTTTACATTGATTTTGAACGGCTTTATAGCCGAGAGATACAACCTTTTCACTATTCTATTATTTCGTCCCATGTTTCTCTACTTTTGTTCCCTCTATTTTTGCTGCTGCGTGCCTTCTTTGCAGGGTATGGGCAATGGTGGTGATCAAAAGCATGCGGGGAGTGGCAGACGAGGCACTTAGGGGTTGAAGTCTTCTTGTTTTTTGAAATGTTGTGGGCTAGAGTAGATTGGTTGAGGGTGTTTAGTTTGTGGGCTAGGTCTTTGGGTTAGGGTTTTCAGAAATTGGGCTTGTAAAGCGGGCCATTCGGGTTTAGGTTGATTGGGCTCCGGGGCTATTTTGTAAATGGACATTGGACTTCATTGATGGTCTTTTAATTTGTATTTTTATTTGGTTTTGTTTTTTTTTTGGCTGTTTATATTGGTATTGGGCCCGGGCGAATTTGGGTACCTACATTTTTATATTTATATAAAATGACTTTTAATTAATAAATATTTGGGTTGGGCTGAATAATACTAATTATTATCACAGCTCAATGCCTACTATAATTATTATTAATGAGTATTTAATTGGTTCCACACAATTAATCCATAAAATTCATTCGGGTTCAAATCTCCGAGTTAAGTGGTAGCCTTTTAACATTTAAAAATTTAAAATCTTTTAATTATAACAAAAGAATAGACAGAGTAAAAACAAGAGAGCAAAAGAGAAATGTGTATTTGTTTGACGAGTTAAAATATTTACCATGTTTCCTTAAAGTTTATATTTATGGTATAAATGAAATAAAACTCCACTTCTAATAAATATTAGAGTCTTAAGGTATATCAAACTTATTTTGATTTTGATGGACATTCACTTAACAATAAAATATTTACTATTAGTAAATAATGTGTTTTGTTAAATCCTTATTAAGATAAAAATCATGTGAAAAAAAAATTGTTAGTGAAAGAAAAAAAAAAGTACACTTATCTATAACACGTATAACATTCTGCCTCATTAAAAACCTTATCAAGAAAACCCAATCAGAAAAAATCTCGGTTAAGGGAAAAAGAGTACAACACATATTTATTCCTCATCATGATAACATCACATGATATCTCAAATTCTACGTATTCAATCTTGAATGCCAGCTTTTTAAATGATCACTTGAGCAAATTTACTAAAGTTCATATCATCATTCTTTTGAAAGTCATTAGTGAGGAAGACTTTGGAAGAAATATATTTTGATCTCTTCAGGAGTTCCAAAAATAATCATAACAAACTTTGAAAATGATCTATCTATGCAAATAGATATTTTCAAATCAAATCAATTCATATAAATATTTACTCAAACATATCAAACAAATTCTTGAGAATTTCTATAACAGTCTGATTTTCAGTGGTGTCGGAAACAGTGGTTCAGACCACCAAATTCGACGAGTAAGCTCGTAAATTTTAATATTTAGTACTTACAAGTCAAATGTGGTTTTAGAAAGATTTTTGAATTAGTAATTTCTGTTTTTATAAGGATTTATTAGGTCAAGTGGTTTAGAAAATGATATATCGAGACCTTGATTCTATAAACCGAGCCATAAATATTTTTATAAATATTTATGGAGTATCATTAGGTAGCATTATAGTTTCATTAGAAAATTTAACGTTTTGATAATTAATTAATTAAAAAGGACTAAATAGAAAAATGTGCAAAACTTGCTAATTAAAAGAAATAGTGATTAAATGGCTTAAATGGTAAATAGGGAGGACTTAAAGAGTAAATTAGCCTAAAGGAGATGGATGAGGCGGCATAAGCAAAGAAAAATAATAAAATTACGTGATTAAAGGGCAAAATTGGAAATAAAATAAAATTAAAATAGCTAAAATGGGATTTTAATAGTTTCTAGGCCATTTCTTCAATTTTTTGTCCAAAAACACCATTGAAGAGCTCTTAATGCCAGTTTTCATATTTTAGCTTCATGTGAGCTTAATTCTTGCATTTTCTTGTAATTTTTGTGTTTTTAAGACTTTTACAATTAGGTCCAACTAGCTATTACCTTAGTTTTTGATTTTGCTGAGAATTTTGAAAATTACCATTGATGAATACAAGATTTTTTTGATGAAATAACATGGATTTAGAGCTTTAATTTTGTTGTATGATGATTTTTTAAAGTGATTTTGTTAGATATTGATTTTAAGACCAAATTGTGAAAATTTTAAATATTAGGGTTTGTTATCAAATTTCTGTTTGTCAAGGGCTGTATGATAGCCTAGAATATTTAGATAAATTATTAATTGAGAAAAATTAGTTCATTTGATAGACTAACTAGTTAAGAGATTAAATTGTAAAAGTTGTAAATGTTGGGGTAATTATGTACATTTGAAAAATTGAGGGGTATTAATGGTGAAGTGAATTTGGACTGAAATATATGCTAATGAATGAGTCATTTTATATTTTAGATCAAGAGCCCGTAGATACTGGTGAAAAAGGAAAATTAGCAGAATAGTCCCTAAACTTCTACAAATATTACAAATTTAACCCAAGTAAGTTCGTACGGTTAAAAATTAATATTTGTGTTGATTTGATGAATGGTATTATGTATTTATTCTATTATTGTAATTGAATTATTATTAAAATATAAATTTGAATTGAATATTTGAATCAAATGGAACGCGGGATTTGAGTACATTCAGTATTCGATGAATTGACGACATTGGAGGAAGATGTTGGCAAATTATCCAAGTAAATCAAAGTTCAGCATTTGTTGTGAACTTTCGTGTTTGCTTTCTGTTTAGCTCTCACAAGCTTCTATTTAACTCATATGAGTTTCCGTTCAGCTCTATTGAGCTTCTGTTTAACCTTTATGGATTTCTGTTTAGCTTTCATAAGCTTCTGTTCAGCCTTCAGGCTTCTGAAAATGATGTACTCTTATCCGTAAGCCGTTCTCTAATTTGGGAAGATTTGGTAAGTGACTTATGAAATTGAAAGTTTAAAAGACATATTGTTTGTTATTGGTATTGATTTGAAATAAATGTATTCATCGATTGAAGTTGCGATTGGCAGGGAGTTTACATTGAATGAATTTTATTTAGTTGATGTGTTATAGTAGGTTCGGTAAGATTTAAGTTTAACCCATCAAACTTACTAAGCTTTATTAAGCTTACTTGTGTTGTTTAATGTCCTTGTAGATTCTCGTGAGGTCGGAAGGTCAGATCAACACATCAAGTCACACTATCCAACCAATTTCGGTAGTTTTTGTACGTTCAATATGGTTTATATGGCATGTATAAGGTTTGTGTGGATTTAATTAAAGTTTGTCTTGTGTAAATATTAATAATTATAGTTTTGCTTATATATATGTTGGGTTGGAAATGAGACATATTGGTGATGTTGGTGTGAATGATATATGTGTTTGTGTATATTTCAATTATGGTGAAGTTAAGTAGAATTGTTAGATGGATTACATAGGTAAGTTTGGGTATTTTGGTATATGTGATGATACACTATGCTTAAAACATGATTTTGGGCTTGCTATGATTGTTTTGTTGTGGATCATTGATGTGTTAAAATGTTGTATTTAGGTTGATACCAAAATAGGTGAGAAATGTGGCCTTGAAATGGCCTATTTTTGTCCACCGGGCAAAGACACGGGCGTGTGTCTCAATCGTGTGTGACACACGACCTAGCCCATGGGCATGTGGTCTGGTCGTGTGTCCCCTGCATCTATTAAATTGCAAAATAGAATACCCAGGATTTTTCACACGGGCGTGTGGCTTGGCCGTGTGACCCCTGCACCTTAATTTTATAAGTCAGTATGCTCACATGACCTAGCACACGGGCGTGTGGCTTGGCTATGTGACCCAAGTCAGTAGACACCCTAATTTGGACACGGGTTGGGACACGACCGTGTGCCCCTATTTTGAATGCCTACACGACCTGAAACACGGGCGTGCCTCTTGACCCGTGTGAGCCACAAGGCCTGGCCTTGAGTTTCTGGTTTAGTCTCGATTTGTTTCTAATGTGTATTTTGGGCCTCGAGAGCTCACACAATGGACAATATTAGTGATTTATGATTAGATTCTTATATGTAGGTTAAATGATATAAAATGTTTGTATTTGATCTGAAAAGTTCGATAATGCTCCGTAACCCTATTCCGGTAACGGATAAGGGTTAGGGGTGTTACAATTTCTATATGCTTCTAGAATTCTAAATCCTTCAAGGATTTTAATATAAATTTTTCCATTTAGTGATTTATATAAAAGTCCGTAATAACAATTATTAGGCGAATGTCAACTTTTTATAAACTACCAAACTAATAAGATATTTAAAGGTTATTACATCCACTACAAAAGACTATCTTTCATCCCTTATTCTTATGTTTTATAACATGCTGATCATTTTTCCCTTTTATGGCAACATCAAATTCTTGCTCTAACATGCACTTATGTACATTAGGTATTTTTACCGATTATGTCATTTTACTCGTTTCCACTTAAAATCGCATAGTAAAAGTTGTTTAACATAATTCTAAGCGTGTTCTGCCATAAAACATCAAAATAAACACATTTCACCTATGGGTATTTTTCCAAATATGAACCCTAGGTTAAATTATTGCTAGAATAAGCTAAATCAAGTTGCCGGGACTCCAAAAACGTAAAGAACATGAAAAACGGGGCTAGAATGGACTTACCATGAAGCTAGGAAAGCTTGAAAACCCTATCCATGACTTCCCACATTTAAATTCGGCCTAATCTTGAAGATGGACAAATTTGGCATTTAAATTTTGTTTTTAATTCATTTAATTCACTAAATTACCAAAATGCCCCTTAAAAAATCTTTTGAAACATACCTATCCATGTCCATTTTTGTCCACCAACTTAACCAATGGTTTAATTATCATTTAAGGACCTCCAATTTAAAATTTCATAACAATTGGACACCTCTAACATGTAGAACTCAACTTTTGCACTTTTTACAATTTAGTCCTTTTGACTAAATTGAGTGCCCAAACGTCAAAATTTTCGAATGAGATTTTCATGAAATCATTCCGTGAAATTTTAGACCATAAAAATATAAATAAAATAAATTTCTCAACATCGAATTTGTGGTCCCAAAACCACTGTTTCGACTAAGCCCAAAATCGGGCTGTTACAGTCTGGCCACACGACCGTGTGTGAAGCTACACGGCCTGGGCTATTCCACATATCTTGGCCACACTGCCGTGTGACCTCTGTTTCCAAAATTTCCAAATTTTTGCATATTTTTCTGTTTTGAATCAAATTAGTCCTGGATTGTTCCCAAACTATTTTTAGGGCCCCGTAATCTCGATTTAAGGCTCTTAAGTGTATTTATACCATAAATTGATTTTGTTTGTTATATGTTTATAAATTATTTGTTTAATTGTTCTGAAATGAAGTGAAATGTCATGTTTTGCCTTGTAATGCTCCGGAACCCTTATCCGGCGATAGAGACAGGTTAGGGGTGTTACATTATATACTATTATAAATATGTGGTTTGATTGAGATTGAGATTATATAGGTTAATATAGGTCCTTTGAACTTGTTTCAAAATGGTCTTTTTTTGAAACAATAAGTCACGTCTCGACGACGAACCTCTAACGTCGCGACGAGAAACAAGGAAAAATCTAGATGTTGACTCTGTTGCTCAAGGTCATGGTGAGCACCAAAAAAAGAGTTGTGTCGCGACAAGGAACCCTCGGTGTCATGAAATTGACTCAAAACTTTAGAATCTTTACAATTTGGTCCTAATTTGATCTCGGGTTAGCAAAAGAGCTTTTGTAAGATCATATAAGACCCAAAATTCATTATGTATCATTTACACACTTGTTTTAGTTTCAAAAGTTTAACGGTTTATAATTGAATGTAGTTTGATTGTTGTTGCTTTGGAAACGAATGTGACACCTTGTAGCTGGGACTCGACGATCGAGTCGGGTATTTGGATGTTACATTTAATAGTATCAGAGCTATAGGTTTAGCAGATTCTCAGATTAAATTGGGCTTAGAATTGAGTTTAGAGGTACATGCCAAGTTGAGTCGTGTTTGAGTTGATATCTGGATGCGGATTATGAAATTTATCTGTTTTATAACTGAAATGTTCGCATAATTGAGAAATGAGGCTAGTAATGATAATCTCGATAATGATCACACTGTTATAGGTGAGAATTAGATTGTTGTTGAGGTATCGGGCATGAATCCAGTCGGACATCATCAATATAGGGCAGAAAGACGTTGTCAGGAAGGTCAAGATAGTGAAAACTTGCTCTACACCATTACGGAGGCTCTTTAGTGAGTGGTCGAAGCTATTGCGCCAATCGTACCAGTGGTCGTAACTCGGTGAGCTCCGATAAAAGAGTTGTGTAAATATAGAAGTGTTTTAAAAGGGGTGAATCCTTCATCAGCTGAAGCTTGGCTTGAGTCGACAAATTGAGTATTAAATTAGCTTGAATGTTCTTTGCACGAATGTGTCACATGTGTCGTATCTCTCCTGAAATGTACCAGCTGATCGGATCACTTGGACTTTCTTCAAGTTTGAATTTCAAAAGAAATATAATGGTAAGTTGTATTTGGAAGACGGAAAACAAGATTTACGATGTTGAGACATGGTGATATGATAGTGATTGATTATGAACGAGAATTTCTGCGACTCAGCAAGTATGCTTCACAATTAATTTCGTCCAAAAATGAGAGTTGTAAGTAATTCCTCCAGGGATTGCAAGATGAGATCAGCGTTTAATTTGTATCATATAAACTGAAGGAATTTGCAGATCTGACTAAACCCGTGAAGATGGTTGAGTAGACCATGGGCTTTGATAAAAATACCGAACCCTCCTTAGCCTTTGGGAAAAAACTAAGGACTTCTAGTTCGCATCTGTTACCTAATAGGGCTAGAGAGTCTCAGGGATCTTGGAGGTTAGCTCCAAGGACAACAAGATCTGAAAGAGGCTGTAACACTCCTCACCTGACTCGACCGCCGGGTCCAAGCTACGAAATGCTATAGTAATTGTTGGAGCAACTAAGGTCAAATAACATGCAATGTAAAACATAAATCATATAATCACAACCATTACAGATCATAAGTTCATTATACAAACTTTCTAGGGTCTTATACGAGCCTATGAATGCTCTAAAGTTAACCCGAAATCACATTAGGACCAAATTGCAACATTTTCAAAATTATAAAACGACGTTGCGACATGAAGGGTTCCACATCCCGATGTGACCATCTGACTTGCCTCGTTGTGAGATGGGGTTTTTCTTCACGCCGTGGCCCAAAATCCAGATCTCGTCGAGATAACCATGACTTGACGTCACGATGTGAACTCTATTTTTGGCACAAACTAGGCCTTTTGGTGCCTACTTCAACCAACCAAACCATTTTTCACATTTGGTGCACTTAGCACAACATTAAACCTACACAAAACATGCCATAATACATACCAAAGATCTCATAACATCATTTCAATTCAATCTACCCAACATGTTTTCATTTGAACAAAAAAACATAACAAATTAACTTAATCAATTCAAACATAATCATCCATGAATTTTACCATTCATTGCCATCACTTTTACTACATCATTTCATACTCATCGTACCATTTTAAATGTCAAACACAAAGTTATACAAGTTACCAAAACATACATTTACATATATGAACATTAACACTTCATAATTCAAACATTAACCAAGTTCAAAACAAACTATCCATCCAAAGTAAACTCTTATATTAACACTTATGTAGAGGCCACATAATCAGGCTACAAAATGATCAAAAGACTACCGAGTCAATGATAGGATAATGTGGTTTGCAAGCTAATCCAATAAACAAGTTCCGCAAAACCGGCAATTTACAAAAAAGGGAAAACAACTAGGTAAGCATTTCAAATGCTTAATAAGTCCGTAAGTATTAAAATGATAAACTTACCTCGTTTTATAATTAAACATATTAAAATAATTAACTTGATACAACTTGCTTAACATAGCAATTCACAACAACAAGATGTGTTCATCATATAACTGAGTCATATAGCAATTCAACATTTAACATCTTATTCAATTTAGTACCATTCATATAAAATCAACAATTCAATTCAATTTTCATTGTCTCATCATCATATAAACATTTGATAACCGAACTCATTTCATTTTACTTTCATTTTTCTTTTTCATTAACTAGTTAGCCCGATGAATTATGATGAACAGATTCAGATACACGGGTAACTACACCACACCAAGGCACCGAAGTGAAAAGCCTATAGGCAACATATAATCGTATAACAATACATCCTCCTACCATATTGGGGTCTCCGTAGAGACATATAACTCAGTAATCCACAACAAATGTTAGATTATGGTATAATCAATAATAACTCCGTACAATCACATATATCCGCTACCAGCGCACAAAAAACCCTATTGGCATTTCAATTGTATCCTATCCTTGTATACATTCACTCGGGCACATTTAATACATATAACCATTTCTTTACAATTTAGTCCATATATCACATTATGTACCACACACAAACCAAATTCATAATTCAAATATATATATAAAAATTAAAATTACATTTAAATACACCTTATGAACTACTTGGCAAAGACAACAACAACAATAAGATGTCTAGGACTAAATCACCATTTTACCTTTTCTCAAATTATCCTTATTTTGATTCAATTCCTGATCTAAACGATAATTTAATTCAAATTATCAATTTCAAACATTTTTTTTAATTTTCTATTATATGCATGTGATAGTTCAATTTCATCATTCGAATGCCTACTGAAGTTTTGCATTTTATTCCATTTAGTCCCTAAAACTGAAATTGCTATAACTTTCATTTTTAAGCCTCGATTTTGAAATAAATCTCAATTCCATCCTTATACTATAATTAAAGAAATTTAACATCAATTTTGAATTCTTTACACTTTAGTCCCTATGTTCAAAACTAACAACTTTCACTTTACAAACTAGTCATTTTTCATATCTAAGCTTTAAATCTAACCATTTATTTTTTAAAAAACATTTTTAAAACTTTAATAGTTTTGCAAATAGGTACATGGGCTAGCTAAATTAAGCTCATGGGGTCTCAAAAACATAAAAATTACAAGAAACAAACTAAATCAAACTTACCGAATTAAAAGCTGAAACTTCAAAGCTTAGAACCCTAGTTTCTCCTCTTTGTTTCGTGAAAGGAAGAACATATAATGCCATCCTTTCCTTTCCTTTTATTTTTTTATACTTTAATTAAATCTTAATTAATATTAATTAGTTAATAAAATCTTGATTAATTAACTTTTAATCTAAATTAACATAGATTATTGGATCCTAGATATCCACCCCCACCGTTTTTTAGATAAAGAGGAGTTCAATTTCTCAATTGGCCCCTCAATTAATTAAAAATTTATAGCGATTAATTTTGACCACTTTTACAATTTAGTCCTTATGCCTTAATTAACTATCTGATTAACAAAATTAAAGGAAAAAACTTTAATTGACAGTAATACTAACATCGTAAATATTAAATAATAATATTTATGGACTCACTCGTCAAAAATGGGGTTCTGAAACGACTGAAAAACAAGTTGTTACAGAGGCCATGACCGACAATCGTCTGTATTTGTGGGCAATATTAGAGGCCTTACGAAAGATTCTGAGGTACCAAATAGTTAATTATGTGAAAGAAGGCACTGGGGCAAGTGTTGGAAGAAATGGGTGCGTGCTTCCGTTGCGGATCCCTAGAGAATTTTGCTCAACCATGTTTGAAGAATGATGATGCCTCTCCTGTTGTCATTTAGAGGTCCGCTCCAACTATTAGGGTCAGGGAAATTCTAGTGGTGGTTCTGTTTCTAGAGGAAGTCAGAGGAAGGGTACCGATCTGGTTGTTCAGCAACTTGAGGCTTAAGCACCAGTGCAAGCCTATGTTGTTCAAACCTATGAAGAGGGTGATGATACAAATGTTGTAGTGGATATTTTCCTTTTATATTCAACACCTATGTATGATTTAATTGAAAATGGTTCATCGAATTCTTATATCAACTCTAGTTTTGTGAAATTTGGAAATTTAAAATCTGAGTTGTCCAAAGTGATTATGGTTGTCTAGAGTCCTTTTAGGATAGACCGTGCTCGTTGATCAAGTATGTAGAAGGTATCCATTGAAAATCTAGAATACATAATTTCCTATCAATTTTTTGATTATGTCCTTTGGCGATTTTGATGTGATTCTGAGAATAGACTAGTTAACTGGGCATGGTGTAGTTCTAGATTATTGTAAAAAGAATATTTTTGTCCAGATTACGAAAGGTGAGATAATAGAAGTAAGTGGTTGTGATAAACCATAATCTATACATATTTTAATTCCACATTTGGCATACTTTTGGATGATTTATCCATTGAATTGTGGAATTTGATGCTCCTAATCCTTTAATTTCATGTTTTATACTTAGGAGAGCACAGGAGGATAAAAAGAACAAGAAACAGGCCAAAAATGAAGAAAATGGGCCAAAGTAAGAAATCAACACGGCCTGGAGTTCACCACACGGCCGTGCCACTTTAGCAGACTCAACACGACCTTGAACTCGATTCACACGGTAGTGTCCCTGCCGTGACCTGTTTTAATTCCGCTCGGAAAAGGATACTTAGAGGCTGAGAAAGACATTCCGAAGTCTATATAAACACCCTAAGTATGACCTAAAAAAGGGAGCGAAGCCAGAGAGGGCTGAATACAGGGAATTACTCCAAGAAAGCCAGTTGATCCATCTCAGAAGCCGGAATCACGCTCAAGACTGAAGATTTTCCCTTCAATTTCCTTCAAGGGGTTTTAGGGTTTTCTTTATGTTTTGTTTTTTAATTTCTTCTGAGATTTATTTTTTTATAATTATGAACTAAACCCCTCAAATACCTGAGTGGGATGAAAGCTAAGATGGATCTTATTATTATTTTCTGAACTGTATGATAAATATTTGATTTCTTCTTAATTATGTGTTCTTAATTCTTGGGTTAATATTTCAGGATATTGATTCAAGTATTGATGTGCTTATTCAGAGGAGCAAAAGCCCTTGTTTAATAGTAGATCTAGCATAGTTAAGCAGAGTTGATCACACTCCTAGAGATAGGACGACGAAAATCTGCCAGATTAGAGTCAAACCTAATATGGGAGTCCATAGATCGAATTAAGGCAACACTAGGGGTTTTAATTAGAAAGAGATTTCAATTAATCAACCTAGGGTTAGACGTTATTAGTCTCGAGAGAGATAATAATATAAATTAGGGAATCTTATGGATCAAGTCAAGTGAATAAATCGTATGGTTCAGAGTTAGATAACAAGTGAAGTCTAGGTGGATTCTTCCTCGGGTATTGTCTTAATCAACTGATTTTCCTGAAATTATTTTCCCAATTCATTCTCTGTGTCTTAGCATCCTTAGCTTAGTAATTAGTTAGATAAATATCAGTCCCCTTTATTTTAGGCTAGATAATAAAAAGAATGTTAGTACTAGTACTTTTGGTTCCTTTGGGTTCGATATTCCGGTCTTGCCACTAAGCTATACTACAGCTCGATAGGTGCACTTGCCTCAAGCGTGGTGATACTTAGTTTTTAGGCTCGATCATTCATTATATAAATATTAAAGCTTTCAGACCACGATCAAGTTTTCGGACCGTTGTCGGGGAACTGAAATATTAGAAACGCTCAATTTTTATTACTTTAGCCATTTTTCTTTTATTTATTTATTTCTAATTTTATTCTTAGTTTTCTAAATCTCTCTATTATTTTCTGATAGGTTTTTCTAGTTTATGACTAGGAGGAACCCGTCAGGACCCTTGATTTTTTACAGTGATATAGAAGGTACCGTTCACAGAAACAGAAGAGAAATAAGGTGAAGCTTACAATACATAGAAGAAGAGCAAGAGGAAGATACCAATACTACCGCAGAGATGGCTGATAACAATCCGCTACATCCTGTGGTTGCCGCAAACCTGATGAATCAAAATCCTGCTCCTCGTACTATGAATGACTATGCTAAACCTAATTTTATAGAAACTGAGTCAAGTATTGTTAGACCTGCTATTGTCGCAAATAATTTTGAACTGAAACCTAATACTATACAGATGATTCAACAATTTGTTCAGTTTGATGGTTTGCAGGGTGAGGATCCAAACAATCACTTAGCAAACTTTTTGGAATTATGCGATACGTTTAAAATTAATGGCGTTTCTAATTATGCCATTCGCCTTCGGTTATTTCCCTTTTCTTTAAGGAATAAAGCCAAACAGTGGTTGAATTCTCTTCCACGAGGATCAATCACTACATGGGAACAAATGACCAAAAATTTTTTGTTAAAATATTTTCCGCCGGTTAAAACGGCCAAGTTGAGGAATGATATCTCTTCTTTCATGTAGATGGATTTAGAGACACTCTACGATGCATGGGAGAGATACAAGGATCTATTGAGAAGGTGCCCCCACCATGAGTTACCCTTGTGGCTACAAGTTCAAACCTTCTATAACAGTGTGAACCCCTTAACTAGGCAGCTTATTGATGCAGCCGCTGGTGGAACCCTTAACAACAAGACCCTTGAAGCGGCTTACGAATTTATTGAAGAGATGTCACTGAATAACTATCAGTGGCAAGTCATGAGGACAAAGCTGACAAAACCAGCCAGTGTTTTCAACCTCGACGCAGTACATCCAGTGATGCAGTGCGATACAAATGGAGGAGGGATGAGCAATACAGAATATCCACCTTACAACCCGAGCGCTGAAAATGAGCAAGTTCACTGTACGGGTAATAATTCTAGACCTCAAAATAACCCTTATAGTAACACTTACAATCCAGGTTGGAGGAACCAGCCAAATTTCTCATGGGGTGGCCAAGGAAATCAAAGACAACAACCCCTCCCAGGCTTTCAACAGCAACCCTACCCACAAGCAAAGAAGCCGAACCTTGAGGAGATGCTAACAAAATTTGTCTCGGTGTCAGAAACCCGTTTCCAAAACACCGATACAGCACGCAAAAATCAAGAAGCATCAATTCAAGGGATCAAGAACCAATTAGGACAACTTGCTAAGATCATATCTAAACGACCACAAGTTAGTTTGCCAAGTAACACTGAAACTAACCCGAAGGAGCAACTTCAAGCCATAACTGCTCACGTTAGTGAAAGGTTAGATAAACCAAAATTAAGGCAAGAGAATGTGGTAGAGGAAGGTAAGGTTGAGGTAAGCCACGATAAACCAAAACCGGTAATTACAGAGTACCAACCTCGTGTGCCATACCCCAATGCGATGAAAAAAGACCACACAGATGAACAATTCGGTAAATTTCTTAAACTTCTAAAGAAATTACATATTAACTTACCGTTTCTTGAAGCTCTTTCGCAAATGCCAGATTTAAGGAAATTTTTAAAAGAGCTTTTGACAGACAAACAGAAGTTAGACGAGACGTCGCATGTGGAGCTAAACGCAGTGTGCTCAGCAATTCTACAAAATAAACTACCACGAAAGTTAAAAGATCCAGGGAGTTTTACAATTCCATGTTTAATTGGTGGTTTATCTGTTGATAATGCTTTAGTTGATTTAGGGAAAAGCATAAATGTTTTGCCTTATAAAATGTTTAAATAGCTAGGTCTAGAAAAACCCCAACAAACTAGGATGAGCATTCAATTAGCTGATAAAAATATTTGTAACAGCCCGGTTTAGACCCTAGTCAGAACAGTGGTTTCGAGACCACAAATCTGAGGTTGAAATAATATTTTAATGTTATCTTTGGTGTTGATTCTATGTAACATAGTCTGTGTGAAAATTCTGTGTGATAATTTTATCAATTGTGTGCCGAATTAAGAGGAAGGACTTAATTGCGTAAAGAGTAAAAGCTATGTGCTGATTTATAAGTACCTAAGTGTTGTTGTCTTCATAATAGGATGGCCTTATGAGGCAATTAGTCCATTATTAATATAGTGGATGGCTAAATGACATGAAAACCTTAATGTTTATTTGTCTTATATGTTTAATGAAAGGACAAATTGGTTAAATGTTTAATAAGGTGTTAATAATAAAACAAAAGCATGAAAATGGATGAATGTTCATCTTTTACCCACTGAAAATAGAAAGTAAAGAAGGGCTAGTGAGCTTTGAGGTTTTGGCAAGCTTAGGTACAAATTGGTATGTGAATTCAGTTCGGTTTTTGATAATTTCTACGTTTTTGTAATCGTTGTTTCGTGCTCTAGCTAACCCATGCTTAAATTTTATGAACTAGTGATGAATGTGAGATATGCCATTGATGAATATGTGATCTTTGTGATGCTAGTTGGTGAAATATGAAAGCTTGATGTTGGGTTAACATAGTTTGTATTTGGGTTAAATTGTGAAAAGTGTAAATCGAAGGGTTAAAACGTGAAATAAATGAAATGTATAAGCTTGTATTAGCATGGGAAGAATTCGGCTAGCATATGTGTTTTGAAATTTTGTGTATTTGATGATTTTGTGAAATAGGGACTAAAGTATCGAAATGTGAAAATGTGAGGGCTATTTTATAAAATGCCCTAAATTAGTGTGTGTGGACTATATTAAATGAAATTGTGATTGAATGGATTGAATTTGAATATGTATAGACCAAGAAAGGAGAGGTTCGGATCGAGATCGAGGCAAAGATAAAGTGCTCGATTAATCGACCATTTCGATAGTTCGACGTCTGAGGTATGTTCGGACATAATACGTGTGTTTAGTTATGTTTAATGCTATGAAATGAATGGTATGAATATATTGAAATGTGAATGCTAAGTGAGGGATTGAGTTATATGGCATTAAGTGTGCGTATTCAAAAAGATGACGAGATGATTAGCACTATGTGTGCAAAATAATATAAGCTTCGGCTTTGTGGTATGCACTGTGTGTGTGATACCGATTTAAAATCGGTTTGATAAGGATGCACTAAGTGTGCGATGTTAATTAAGCTTCGGCTAACTATTTGGGCACTAAGTGTGCAATTGAATCGAAGAAGAGACAAAAGTTGATCGAGAGGAAATAGTAAGTATTGAGTAGCAAATGTAATTGACAACTAAGTGTTGAATAAGGTATGTTCAGAACCTATGTGGTTGATGAATCTATAAATGAGATCATGAAATGTTAAATGAGTATATTAGCTTTGGATGACATTATATATACCTACATAGATGAGAGATGAACCTATGTGATGATTTGTTTTGGTTTAATGTTTTATGTTACGAACTTACTAAGCTTTGGAAAGCTTACTGTGTGATTTATTTCTCTGCTTTGCAGTGTCAGTAAAGCTAGCTCTGATTAGGGGATCGTCAGCATCTCAATCACACTATCGGTAATTTATTTCGGTACTTTTGGAAGATGTACATAGTTGAAATATGGCATGTATAGGTTAGATATGTAAATTATGTATAAGATGTGTAAATAGCCATGTGAGATGGCTAGATATATGCTTGAAATATGCTAGTATGGATTTGGTATGTGAAGTGAGTTTTGGTATGTGTTGATAGCAATGGTTATGTCTTATGAATGGTAATTTTGGTGATAGATTGATGCTAGTATGATTAAGTGAATTTGAAGAGGAATCATATTTGGTATTGAATGTGTTCAAGTAGTGCAATTTAGTTCATAAGTTAACATGGTTACAAAATGAGATTGTATGAGATGTTATGTTGATCACTTGACATGAGATTGGTTGCCAAATTGTGTGTGGGATTATGCTTAAATGTGCTTGTAGGTTTGACCCTTGTGTGAGTGGCAAATTGGCTTTGCAAATGGCCTATTTTGTCACACGGTTGTGGCACACGGGCGTTCCTAGTGATCATGGGGCTAAGTCAGTGGCATGTACAGGGGTGTCTAACAGGGGTATGTGTTGATAGCAATGGTTATGTCTTATGAATGGTAATTTTGGTGATAGATTGATGCTAGTATGATTAAGTGAATTTGAAGAGGAATCATATTTGGTATTGAATGTGTTCAAGTAGTGCAATATAGTTCATAAGTTAACATGGTTATAAATGAGATTGTATGAGATGTTATGTTGATCACTTGACATGAAATTGGTCACCAAATTGTGTGTGGGATTATGCTTAAATGTGCTGGTAGGTTTGACCCTTGTGTGAGTGGCAAATTGGCTTTGCAAATGGCCTATTTTGTCACACGGCTGTGGCACACGGGCGTGCCTAGTGACCATGGGGCTAAGTCAGTAGCTGATTAACAGTACACGGCCTTGGCACACGGACGTGCTTGGTAGCCGTGTGGTTTCAACAGGATCGACCACGGCCAAGGTACACGGGTGTGTTTGAGGGCCGTGGATTAAAGTCAGGTTCGACTACAGGATTGACACACAGGGGTGTCTAACAGCCGTGGAAGGCACACGGCCTGCCCACACGGGCGTCTAGCCCCTGAAACTTTGAAAAGTTTTAAATTTCTGAGAATTTTTGTATATGTTCCGGTTTAGTCCCGACTCTTTTCTAACACGTGTTTAAGGTCTCGAAGACCTCAATAAGGAACTATATACTTGTGATTGAATATGTTTGACTAATATTTGACTTAGTGTCGTCAAATGGTAATGAAATGTTCTGATTTTTTGGTAATGCCTTTTAACCCTATTTCAGCTACGGTTTCGGGTTAGGGGTGTTACATTTTATTGGTATCAGAGCTACGGTTTAGTCGATTCTCGGACTAACGTAGCGCGTGTGAGTCTAGCTATACATGCCATATATGAAATTGGGATAGTGTGATGAATTCTGACAGATATAAATGTGTTTTCGTATAGTAATAGATCCCAATCGAGCAGTTGCTGACGATGTAAAGAGTAACGCGCTTGCTCCCGCTCAAGGGACAGCGCCGGCCACATCTCGGTCGAATGATAGTAGTGAGGGAGGAGAGGCTAAGCAAGCCTTCTTCCATATGATGAGTGAGTCGTTTTCGGAGTTCATTCGAACGAATCCGGTTGCTCCACAACCTCCACCCCCACAAGTACCTGTTGTGCCACTACAGATCCGATCAGATTGAATAAACCTTCTGTGGACAAGATTCGAAAGTACGGGGCCGAAGAGTTTAAGGCCACATCTGATGACGATGCTAAGTGAGCCGAGTTTTGGCTCGAGAATACTCCTCGGGTATTTGATGAGATGTCGTTGACTCTAGACGAATGTATAAAATGTGCTATTTCGTTATTGAGGGATACGACTTTAATTGGTGGAAAACGATGATATCTGTGGTTCCGAGAGAGAAAATCACCTAGGACTTCTTTCAAGCCGAGTTAAAAAAGAAGTATATCAGTCAACGCTTCATTGATCGGAAACATAAAGAGTTTCTAGAACAGAAACAAGGCCGTTTGTCCGTTACTGAGTATGAGCGGAAATTCGTAAGATTGAGTCAATACGCGAGAGAATGTGTTTCGACCGAAGCTACTATGTGCAAACGCTTCATAGAGGGATTGAATTAAGATATTAAATTGTTGGTTGGGATGCTTGATATAAATGAATTTGTTGTGTTAGTTGAAAGAGCATGCAAAGCTGAGGAGCTCAGTAAAGAAAAGAAGAAAGCTGATTCTGAAGCTAGTGATGAAAGAAAAAGATCGATGAATAAGTTTTCTCAACCTTCGACGAAGAGATTTAGAGATGCAAGCAATCGTTCAAATGCTTCATTTGGACATCCAAGTAGAGATCATTCGAGACAAAGTGCTGGTCCATGAACTCAAGCACCGATTGAATCAAGTGTTGGCAGCGTTAAGAGTAACAAACCTGAGTGCAGACAGTGTGGAAGACGATATGTGGGAGAATGCTGGGGCAAGTACAACAATAGAGTTTGTTATAAATGTGGATATCGAGATCATTTTATTCGAGATTGCCCAAAAATGGTCGAAGAGGAAAATGTTCAGAATGAAAGACCGAGTAATGTGACGGCTAGAGGTAGACCACCCGGAAACACCAGAAATGTAAGTGGAAGTCAAAAGGGGACTACTGACACAGCTGTGAGGTCAGAGGCGAGAGCGCCTGCCCGAGCTTATGCTATACGTGCACAGGAGGAAGCATCATCTCTAAACGTCATCACCGGTACTTTCACTTCATTTGATACTGATGTCATTGCATTGTAGATCCAGGATCTACTCATTCATATGTGTGTGTGAATCTAGTATCAAGTAAGACTCTACCTGTTGAGTCTACTGAATTTGTGATTAGAGTATCGAATCCCTTAGCCAAGTGTATCTTGGTGGATAAGGTGTGCAAGAATTGTCTATTGATGTTTCGGGATATTTTTTTCCAGTTAATTTGATGTTACTACCATTCGATGAGTTTGACATAATTCTGGGTATGGATTGGCTTACTCCGCATAATGCCATCGTGAATTGTAAAAGAAAGAGTATTGAGTTGAAAAGTCAGAATGGTGAGCTAGTTCAAATTGAATCCAATGATATGAAAGGATTACCAGCTGTTGTATCTGCGATGAAAGCTATGAACTATGTGAGAAAGGGTTGTGAAGCTTATTTGGCGTACGTGATTGAAACAAAAGTGTCAGAAAAGAAAGTTGAATCTGTGCCTGTGGTATGTGAGTTTCCAGATGTGTTTCCTGAAGAGTTACCGGGATTACCTCTGATTCGGGAGTCGAATTTGGTATTGAATTAGTGCCGGGGACCACTCCCATTTCGATAGCTCCATATAGAATGGAACCAACAGAATTGAAAGAGTTAAAGTCTCAGTTGCAGGAGTTGACTGACAGAGGATTTGCGCGACCGAGTTTCTCACCTTGGGGATGTACCACCTCAAACCCGGCCGAGAGGTTATGGCTGAATCTAGCATGTCACATCAAAAGCGTATTTAAAAGCGACGCTTTCGTTGAAAACTTCGTATTCTTTTTGAAACTCTGAATTTCGTTGTTTAAAGAAAAAAAAAGATTTGCTTAAAGTGTATTCTTGTAAAGATGTTATTATTTTTCGAAAACTTGTTTATTGCAGAAATTTGACTTACGAATTGCGGAAACGTGATATTTTAGAAAACGGTTGTTATCATTTTAAAAATTTGTGTTTAACCAATTAACAATTATTAACTAGCAGAATTACCAAATGAAAGTTTTAAAAGAAAAATCCAACGGCCTTATTACACAAAATATTAACCCAAAAATATTAATATAAAATAAACTAAAACCGAATTTACTAAGTTCCGTAAGAAGTAAAACCGACGTATGGCCACCTCCGAGTCCCTCGCAGCTCCAAATCCTCTATCGCTGGGGATTACTTGCATGGTTAAAAGAAAGGGGTGAGTTACGAGAACTCAGTATGTAATCCCCTTACTAGAGTAACAGTCAGTATACAAAATCAGAAATCTAACAGTCTGGGCCACAGCCCTTTAATAATTACAGTACAGTCTAGTTCAGAGCATACCTGGGTCAAAGCCCACTACAATATCATTTGGGTCACAGCCCATAACAGAATCAATTGGGCCTAGCCCAAAAATCATGGTAATGCAAACAGAGAATGCAGCCCAACCCAATCCAACCAACACACCACCCGTACCAGCCCTACACTCCTGTGGGGACCAAGTCAACCCACCCAGCCCTGAACACCAAGAACGCAGCCGAGCTGCTAGTATAAACGCAGCAATGCTGCCAGTAACAGTATACGTGGCTGAGCCACTAAAATTAGTATATCGTGGCAGAGCCATTGAATCAGTATAACGTGGCATAGCCACCAGTAGAGTACTTCCTCCAAATCAGCAACCCAACCCAATGCAATATGTCGTGTATGTCATGCTCAATCATTACACGTGTATGAAAAATGGCCATGCTTAGTAACAGTCATTTCAACACATATTAACAGCAAATCAGACACACGCCCACAGTCAAGTCGGTTAAATCACAGTCATACAATCACAGTCAAATCATGGCACAAAATCAATCTTTTACCCTTAGGGGCAAAATAGTCATTTTACCCTATAAGGGTATTTCGATAATCCTACCCTACAGGGGTAATTTAGTAATTCTACTCATAACTAATCCATGTATGCAGTGCATCTCACACATAATCAATCATACAATTACCACATACAACACTAGTACTACCACGAAGGTACAACGGTCATTTAATCGGTTAGGGGTAAAACAGTCATTTCGCCCCGTAAGGGCATCTCGGTAATTTTACCCTTCGAGGGTATTTCGGTAACTTTACCCATAGAGGGTATTACGGTAACTTTACCCATAGAGGGTGTTTTAGTAATTTCGCAAAATAGGGGTATTTTGGTAATTTCGCAAACCGGGGTATTTCGATAATTCTATAAATCTGAGGGTATTTTGGTAATTTCAAAAATCATGGGTATTTCGGTAATTTAGCAATCTGAGGGTATTTCAGTAATTTCACAAATCAGGCGTGTTTCGATAATTTTGTAATCTGAGGGTATTTCAGTAATTTCACAAAATCAAGGGTATTTTGGCAATTTCACAAATCAGGGGTATTTCGATAATTTCAAAAATCGAGGGTATTTCAGTAATTTCACAAACTGGGGGTATTTCGGTAATTTCATAAATCAGGGGTATTTTAGTAATTTTACAAACTGGAGGTACTTCAGTAATTTTACAAGTCGAGGGTATTTCAGTAATTTTGTAAACCAGGGGTATTTCAGTAATTTTGTAAACCAAGGGTATTTCAGTAATTGTGAAAACCAAGGGTATTCTAAACAAGGATAACGATGCGAATGGGCCTAGGGCCCACTCTCGGCCCAAATGGACCCACACGTTCGTGTGGCCCATTTAGCCCAAATCTAGCCACAGATATGAGATTCACATAGACCAGTTCAATATCTACTACACAATCATACAATTTATTCATATGGGCCCACGGGCCCATTAGCCCCACATGGCCCATTTCGGCCCATCGAGGCCCAAACAGCCTAAACCCACAAGAACACTCATGATGGCCTCAACTATCACGTCGAAGCCCCCACACGTGCGCTCGCACGCTCGTGTGGCTACCATTGCCGTGTGACCAGCATTTCAGCATTTGCCGCTCTACAGCTAGAGTAGTGCGAAATATGCTTACTCTCCTCATAGATTGCTCTATTTAAAGCCAACTTCTCACCTTCGCTCTTGCTAGCTTCCCAATATGGGATCCCTCCTTCAGTAGAGTTTAAATCCAACACAAACTCTGGCCGTCCCAACTTAGCAAAATAAATATCCCTTTTTTGCTTGTAATGAGATTCGAACTCAGGTTCCCTTATAACATAATCCACTCCGCTAGCCACTTTACCAACTAGCTCCTTGTAGTCTTAAAACATGTGCAACTAAATATAAGTCTATGGCTAAAGTCTAAGTTCATTTAAAAAAGAAATCAAAATGAAATGCAAGCACCAAGACTTGAACCTTGGAACCCTTGCTTCCTTGTGTGACGTCACCTCCTTGTCTCCCATGTGGCGCCATTTTCCACTAGACCACAACTCCTTTTGTGTCATTTTTCTCCATATTTTATTCTTAAAGCCTACTTACTAGCTCCCAGGGTTTTATTCACCTAAAACCAAAATTTTCCTAAAGCCCTGGTTTGATCCCGAGACTTCATGGAAGCCCCCTAACCTTCCAAAATCACTCACCTAATAGGTCCAACTTGCATTAGAGCCGTTCTCTTGTTCTCAAAAAATTTTAAACGCTCTCGTGCCCAAGGCCCAATTCTACTAGGCCCAACTTCCGGTCGTTACAAATCTACCCCCTTAAAGAAATTTCGTCCTCGAAATTTCTAACTATAGGAACAGTCGCACATCTTAACCTACCACACTAGGCTCATGCTGCGCACTCTAATCTTAATAACACTAATACACTTTTAACTTAATCTTGAAACCTCTTACACACAACCAAACATCTAACCACAGAAGGAAATTGATATTTATTACACATACATACAACTTCTATATTCAAACATCACATCCAAACAAAACACACAGAGAATAAATACCCAAAAATACAGTCCAGTATCTAAAGAAACCATCGTATTTCTAACTCACTATATTTAAATTTCTAAACAGACAAAAGTATTCAGAAAACTTACGGATTCGGCGCCGGAGACTCGGTGTACCACACTTTCAGAAAAAACAGTAAATACAACATTTCAGATCTTCAAATCTTTTCAAGCCTTTTTAAAACGACACTTTCAAAAATTCAATTTTGAAAACCCAATCCACAGCCGGGTTTTGCAACCCGGGCTCTGATTTCAGTAATCCTACTCATAACTAATCCATGTATGCAGTGCATCTCAAACATAATCAATCATACAATTAACACATACAACACTAGTACTATCACGAGGGTACAACGGTCATTTAATCAGTTAGGGGTAAAACAGTCATTTTGCCCTGTAAGGGCATCTCGGTAATTTTACCCGTCGAGGGTATTTCTGTAACTTTACCCATAGAGGGTATTAAGGTAACTTTACCCATAGAGGGTATTTTAGTAATTTCGCAAACCAGGGGTATTTTGGTAATTTTACAAATCGGGGTATTTCGATAATTTTATAAATTTGAGGCTATTTCGGTAATTTTTTCAAATCATGGGTATTTCAGTAATTTAGCAATCTGATGGTATTTTGGTAATTTCACAAATCAATGGTATTTTGGTAATTTCACAAATTGGGGGTATTTCAATAATTTCACAAGCCAGGGGTATTTCAGTAATTTTGCAAACTGGAGTATTTTGGTAATTTCGCAAACTAGGGGTATTTCGATAATTTCATAAATTAGGGGTATTTTAGTAATTTTACAAACCTAGGGTACTTCGATAATTTTACAAGTCGAGGGTATTTCAGTAATTTTGTAAACCAGGGGTATTTCAGTAATTTTGTAAACCAAGGGTATTTCAGTAATTGTGTAAACCAAGGTATTCTAAACAGAGATAACGATGCGAATGGGCCTAAGGCCCATTCTCGGCCCAAATGGACCCACACGTTCGTGTGGCCCATTAGCCCAAATCTAGCCACAGATATGAGATTCACATAGACCAGTTCAATATCTACTACACAATCATACAATTTATTCATATGGGCCCACGGGCCCATTAGCCCCACATGGCCCGTTTCGGCCCATCAAGGCCCAAATAGCCTAAACCCACAAGAACACTCATGATGACCTCAACTATCGCGCCGAAGCCTCCACACGTGTGCTCGCACACTCGTGTGGCTATCATTGCCGTGTGATCGGCATTTTGGCATTTGCCGCTCTATTTAAAGCCAACCCAGGTATGCTTACTCTCCTCATAGATTGCTCTATTTAAAGCCAGCTTCTCACCTTCCCTCCTGCTAGCTTCCCGATGTGGGATCCCTCCTTCAGCAGAGTTTAAATCCAACACAAACTCTGGTCGTCCAAACTTAGCAAAATAAATATCCCTTTTTGCTTGCAATGAGATTCGAACTCAAGCTCCCTTATAACATAATCCACTCCGCTAGCCACTTTACCAACTAGCTCCTTGTAGTCTTAAAACATGTGCAACTAAATATAAGTCTATGGCTAAAGTTTAAGTTCATTTAAAAAAGAAATCAAAATGAAATACAAGCACCAAGACTTGAACCTTGGACCCCTTGCTTCCTTGTGTGACGTCACCTCCTTGTCTCCCATGTGGCACCATTTGCCACTAGACCACAACTCATTTTGTGTCATTTTTCTCCACATTTTATTCTTAAAGCCTACTTACTAACTCCCAGGGTTTTATTCACCTAAAACCAAAATTTTCCTAAAGCCCTGGTTTGATCCCGGGACTTCATGGAAGCCCCCTAACCTTCCAAAATCACTCACCTAATAGGTCCAACTTGTATTAGAGTCGTTCTCTTGTTTTCAAAAAATTTTAAACGCTCTCGTGCCCAAGGCCCAATTCTACTAAGCCCAACTTCGGGTCGTTACAGGGGAGCTCCTGTGTTATCTGTGAAAAAGAAAGACGGAACTATGAGAATGCGTATTGATTATCGACAGTTGAACAAAGTAACGATAAAGAACAAATATCCGCTGTCTCGTATTGATGATTTGTTTGATCAGCTGAGAGGAGCTACAGTGTTTTCAAAGATAGATTTGAGATCAGGCTACTATCAATTAAGAGTTAAAGAATCTGATGTGCCGAAAACTACTTTCAGAACGAGGTACGGACATTACGAATTTTTAGTGATGCCTTTCGGACTAACAAATGCTCCTGCAGTGTTTATGGATCTGATGAATCAGATATTCAAACTGTATTTGGATCACTTTGTAGTGGTGTTCATTAATAATATTTTGATCCATTCGTGTGATGAGACACAGCACGCCGAGCATTTGAGAACCGTGCTACAAACTCTGCGTGAGAAAAAGTTGTATGCTAAGGTTAGTAAATGTGAATTTTGATTGCGTGAAGTTGGTTTTCTGGGGCATATTGTGTCAGCTGCCGGGATACGAGTTGATCCGAATAAAATCTCTGCTATATTAGAATGGAAGTCTCCAAGAAATATGTTTGAAGTTCGTAGTTTTCTGGGGCTAGCGGGATATTAAAGACGGTTTGTGAGAGGCTTCTCGATGATTGCGACTCCGTTGACGAAATTGTTACAGAAAGATGTTAGATTCGAGTGGTCAAAAAAGTGCCAGCAGAGTTTTGAGCAGTTGAAATTGTTGTTGACAGAGGCGCCAGTATTAGTTCCACCGAAATCGGGTAAAGAATTCATAGTTTACAGTGATGCCTCGTTGAATGGTTTGGGATGTGTGCTGATGCAAGAAGTTAAAGTCATTGCTTATGCTTCGAGGCAACTAAAGCTGCATGAAAAGAACTACCCAACGCACGACCTTGAATTGGCCGCGATTGTGTTCACATTGAAAATATGGCGTCATTATTTATTTGGTGAGAAATGTCATATCTTTACAGATCACAAGAGTTTAAAGTACTTGATGAATCAGAAAGAATTGAATTTGCGACAGAGAAGATGGTTAGAGTTGTTGAAAGACTACGAACTTATGATAGATTACCACCCGGGTAAAGCTAATGTTGTAGCTGATGCTTTGAGCCGAAAGTTTATATGTGCTTTGCGAGCAATGAATGCTCAGAAAGATCTGTGTGATGATAGTGCGGTTTTGGCCGAGTTGAAAATAAAGCCGATGTTTGTACATCAGATTTGTGATGCTTAGAAAAGTGATGTTGAAATGATGGCTAAACGAACTCAATGTGAATCGAATGCTGAATCAGAATTTCAGTTGATAGTGATAATTGTTTGAGATTTAGAGATCGGATTTGTATTCCGAGAAATTCAGAGTTGATTCAAACGATTTTGAAAGAGGCTCATGATAGTCAATTAACTGTCCATCATGGGAGTACGAAATTATATAATGATCTGAAACAGTTTTATTGGTGGCATGGTATGAAACGAGACATCTCTGACTTTGTGTCGAAATGTTTAATTTGTCAGCAAGTTAACGCTGAACATCAGGTTCCGTCTGGATTATTGCAACCGGTTATGATTCCTGAGTGTAACTGGGAAAGAGTCACGATGGACTTTGTGTCGGGATTGCCTTTATCTCCGGGAAAGAAAGATGCAATTTGGGTGATAGTTGACAGATTGACGAAATCAGCTCATTTTGTTCTGGTGAGAACAAATTATTCACTCGATAGATTGGCTGAAATGTATATTGTTGAGATTGTGAGATTGCACGGGGTACCGCTATTTATTGTATCTGACAGAGATTCGAGATTTACCTCACGATTTTGGAAGAAATTGCAAGAGGCTTTAGGTACAAAATTGCATTTCAGTACTGCGTTTCATCCGTAAACAGATGGTCAATCCGAGCGGATCATTCAGGTTCTTGAAGATATGTTGAGATGATGTATTCTTGAATTCAAAAGTGCGTGGGAAAAGCATTTACCGTTGATTGAGTTTGCGTACAACAATAGTTTTCAATCTAGCATTAAAATGGCACCATATGAGGCTCTTTACGGTCGAAAGTGTTGAACTCCATTGTATTGGACAGAGCTGAGTGAGAATAAGATTCATGGGGTTGATCTTATAAAAGAGACTAAGCAGAAAGTGAAAGTAATTCATGACAGTTTGAAAGCGGCCTCAGATCGTCAGAAGTCTTATGCAGATTTGAAACGAAAAGATATTGAATTTGAGGTTGGTGATAAAGTGTTTTTGAAAGTATCTCCGTGGAAGAAGATACTTCGATTTGGCCAGAAGGGCAAACTGAGTCCGAGGTTCATTGGACCGTATGAGATTATTGAACGAGTTGGGTCAGTTGCTTACAGATTGATGTTGCCACCTGAGTTAGAAAATATTCATAATGTGTTTCATGTGTCGATGCTTTGACGGTACCGATCTGATCCTTCTCATGTGATTGCTCCTACTGAGGTTGAGATTCAGCTAGATTTGTCGTATAAGGAAGAATCGATCCGAATTTTGGCACGAGAGACCAAAGAGTTGAGAAATAAGAAAATCTATTTAGTGAAAGTATTATGGCACAAACATGGAGTTGAAGAGGCTACGTGGGAACCTGAGAACATTATGAGAGAGCAATATCCACAACTATTCACTGGTAAGATTTTCGAGGACGAAAATCCCTAAATTTAGACCCTAGTCAGAATAGTGGTTTCGAGACCACAAATTCGAGGTTGAAATAATATTTTAATGTTATCTTTGGTGTTGATTCTATGTGACATAGTTTGTGTGAAAATTCTGTGTGATAATTTTATCGATTGTGTACCGAATTAAAAGGAAGGACTTAATCGCGTAAAGAGTAAAAGCTATGTGCTGATTTATAAGTACCTAAGTGTTGTTGTCTTCATAATAGGATGGCCTTAAGAGGCAATTAGTCCATTATTAGTATAGTGGATGGGTAAATGACATGAAAATCATATTGTTTATTTGTCTTATATGTTTAATGAAAGGAAAAATTTGTAAAATGTTTAATAAGGTGTTAATAATAAAGCAAAAGCATGAAAATGGATGAATGTTCATCTTTCACCCATCGAAAATAGAAAAGAAAGAAGGGCTAGTGAGCTTTGAGGTTTCGGCAAGCTTAGGTACAAATTGGTATGTGAATTCAGTTCGGTTTTTGATAATTTCTATGTTTTCGTAATCGTTGTTTCGTGCTCTAGCTAACCCATGCTTAAATTTTATGAATTAGTGATGAATGTCAGATATGCCATTGATGAATATGTGATCTCTTTTATGCTAGTTGGTGAAATATGAAAGCTTAATGTTGGGTTAACATAGTTTGTATTTCGATTTTTGATGAAATTTAGTAATTTGGGTTAAATTGTGAAAAGTGTAAATCAAAGGGTTAAAATGTGAAATAAATGAAATGTATAAGCTTGTATTAGAATGGGAAGAATTCAGCTAGCATATGTGTTTTGAAATTTTGTGTATTTGATGATTTTGTGAAATAAGGACTAAAGTGTCAAAATGTGAAAATGTGAGGGCTATTTTATAAAATTCCCTAAATAAGTGTGTGTGGACTATATTAAATGAAATTGTGATTGAATGGATTGAATTTGAATGTGTATAGACAAGAAAGGAGAAGTTTGGATCGAGATCGAGGCAAAGATAAAGTGCTCGATTAATCGACCATTTCGATAGTTCGACGTCCGAGGTAAGCTCAGACATAATACTTGTGTTTAGTTATGTTTAATGCTATGAAATGAATGGTATGAATATATTGAAATGTGAATGCTAAGTGATGGCTTGAGTTATATGGCACTAAGTGTGCGTATTCAAAAAGGTGACGAGATGATTAGCACTGTGTATGCAAAATAATATAAGCTTCAGCTTTGTAGTATGCATTGTGTGTGTGATACCGATTTAAGATCGGTTTGATAAGGATGCACTAAGTGTGCGATGTTAATTAAGCTTCGGCTAACTATTTGGGCACTAAGTGTGCAATTGAATCGAAGAAGAGACAAAAGTTGATCGAGAGGAAATAGTAAGTATTGAGTAGCAAATGTAATTGACAACTAAGTGTTGAATAAGGTATGTTCAGAACCTATGTGGTTGATGAATCTATAAATGAGATCACGAAATGTTAAATGAGTATATTAGCTTTGGATGACATTATATATACCTATATAGATGAGAGATGAACCTATGTGATGATTTGTTTTGGTTTAATATGTTATGTTACGAACTTACTAAGCTTTAGAAAGCTTACTGTGTGATTTATTTCTCTGCTTTGCAGTGTCAATAAAGCTAGCTCGGATCAAGGGATCGTCAGCATCTCAATCACACTATCGACAATTTATTTTGGTACTTTTGGAAAGATGTACATAGTTGAAATATGGCATGTATAGGTTAGATATGTAAATTATGTATGAGATGTGTAAATAGCCATGTGAGATGGCTAGATATATGCTTGAAATATGCTAGTATGGATTTGGTATGTGAAGTGAGTTTTGGTATGTGTTGATAGCAATGGTTATGTCTTATGAATGGTAATTTTGGTGATAGATTGATGCTAGTATGATTAAGTGAATTTGAAGAGGAGTCATATTTGGTATTGAATGTGTTCAAGTAGTGCAATTTAGTTCATAAGTTAACATGGTTACAAAATGAGATTGTATGAGATGTTATGTTGATCACTTGACATGAGATTGGTTGCCAAATTGTGTGTGGGATTATGCTTAAATGTGCTTGTAGGTTTGACCCTTGTGTGGGTGGCAAATTGGCTTTGCAAATGGCCTATTTTGTCACACGGCTGTGGCACACGGGCGTGCCTAGTGATCATGGGGCTAAGTCAGTAGCTGGTTAAGAGTACACGGCCTTGGCACACGGACGTGCTTGGTAGCCGTGTGGTTTCAACAGGATCGACCACGGCCAAGGTACACGGGCGTGCTTGGTGGCCGTGGAGCCAAGTCAGAATTGACCACGACCAAGGTACAAGGGCATGCTTGGTGGCCGTGGAGTAAAGTCAGGTTCGACCACTGGATAGACACACTGGGGTGTCTAACAGCTGTGGGAGGCACACGGCCTGCCCACACGGGCGTGTAGCCCCTGAAACTTTGAAAAGTTTTAAATTTCTAAGAATTTTTGTATGTGTTCCGATTTAGTCCCGACCCTTTTCTAACACGTGTTTAAGGTCTCGAAGACCTTAATAAGGAACTATATACTTGTGATTGAATATGTTTTATTAATGTTTGACTTAGTGTCGTGAAATGTTAATGAAACGTTTAGATTGTTTGGTAATGTCTTTTAACCCTATTTCGGTGACGATTTCGGGTTAGGGGTGTTACACTATTAGAATTTCTAGGGGTATAATCGAAGATGTACTAGTAAAAATTGATAAATTTGTATTCCCGGTAGACTTTGTCGTTTTAGACATGGATGAGGACAATAATATTCTTTTAATTTTAGGAAGACCTTTTTTAGCAACTGCTAGAACTAAAATTGATGCTGGTACAGGAGAACTCATACTTCGAGCAGGTGGCGACTCGATCACTATTCAGGCTCTTGACACGGCTAGGACATCGAGCAATAAAGGTGAGAACGTAAATTCTATTAATGACCATTCGGTTCAACCTTCTTTTCAGGAAGCACCACGAAATTACACAACTAAGCCATATCCTAGACCTCGTGCCAACAAAGAAATAACTCATGAGGAGCGAAGGCTTCAGATCGATGAACTAGACAAGTAGAAGACACATTTTAAGGAAAAATTAGGAACACACGAAGCAGAACCAAAACCACTCCATGAGCCAAACCAATTTAAGATCAGAGATCAGGTATTGTTGGATAAAATAGACCCTCGGATCGCCACTTCAGACCTTGATACAAACGAAGAAATCCCTTTTGAGGTACTGAATATCTTCTCATATGGGACAGTCGAGGTAACTAATCCCCAGTTCGGCACTTTTAAGGTAAACACTACTCGGCTCGAACTATATAATGACCATAAAACTGATAGCAGGGGAGAGGATTTTCAACTCCTCAAACCACCATGAATGTGCGAATGAGAGGTAAGTCTAGCTTAAGACTTTAAGCGAGCGCTTCTCGGGAGGCAACTCGAATACTAACCCCATTAATTTTCATATCTTTATTTTTATTTTTATTTTCATTTTTACTTTTAGCACCTAACTACACACTAACCAAATTAATGAAGCGCAGTTTTCCCTACCACACAGCCTTGCACACGGCCGTGACTGTGGCCGTGTAAACACCACGAATTTGCACACCGACGTGGCAGAGATCGTGCGAAAACAAGATGAAATTTTCCCCAAGCCACGGACTTCGACTAAACGCCACGGCCGTGCGATACGGCCGTGGTCAACACTGATTTGTCAACATGGACGTGGCGACCTGCACACAGGCGTGGGAGAAACAAATGGAACACAACACGGCCGTGCGAAGCCATTAGATCCCTCTTTCCTATTTAAACCCCCCTTTTTCTCACTTTCTCCCCAATTCCTTCTTCAATCAAACCCTAGCCACCCCACCCTTTCTTTGACTATTATCTCTCCCCCTTCATTTTTCTTTCCCCCTTTCCCTCATTCTTTCTTTACACAACCATTCCCATGTCGAAAAGCAAAAGGACCCTAGCACAATCTCCCCGTGCGAGATTGATCTACATGAGTTCATACCGGCCGATTCATTTATCCGACAAGACAAGGACATTTGAGTCCATTTAATTTTTTTTTCTTTTCTCTTATCCTTTATTTTCCTTCCCTTTATCTTTCTTGTCTTTAATTTTTATTATTACATTTTGATTTCTTTGATTCAGGTTCTAAAGGCTGCTTGGGAATCACCACACCACAACCGTAGACACCACGATCGTTTCTTTTCCTTGACTTCATCCAAAATTCAGGAAGTTCACTTCTCCCCTTATGTTATGATTTTATATGTTGTAAATATCTATATTTGTACATTGAGGGCAATGTACATCTTAAGTGTGGGGGGTGAATTTTATTCAGAAAACTTTTTGCATTATTCTCAAATCCCTGAATTTTGTCTTTTCTTTCTCATATCACTATTAGAACAAATTCTGATTGATTTATGATTTCTATTGATATGTCTTGAATTAAAACATAGGCAGTTGTGCATTGATTGTTTAAACTTTATGGCTTTAGAGAATCAAGCACGATAAGTTGATTTTTGAAAATTAAAAATTTGCTAGGTTGCTTCCCCAAGTTAGGTATTATCTTGAAATTTGAAAGTTCACAGGGTTGACATCAAAAAAACCATAATTTCTGTAAGTCTTTGAGCCTGTTAGAGCATATATTTTTCTTGCTCACTTTATTAATTATGAGTGTGTCAACATTGATCTGTTATTCTGATAAAGGCACATTTTTTATAAAAACCATACATCGATTATACATGTCGAGACCACATTTTTTATTTGATATACTGAGATGATAAAGGCACCTAGGATTTAACCCACTTACTTCCAAAAAGGCCTACCTCCATAATTAACCCTTAGTGAACCCCCTAGATCCTAATAAACCATTCATTGATTTACCCTTTATACTAACCCCCAAGACTTACTCTTTTTGATCCATTAAGAATTTTTCCTATTAACCTTTTCATCGAGATTTGATTTGAGAAGTTGCCTAACTATGTTTTCCATTTCAGTTTTTAAATTCTTATTATTGTACTTGATTTGTTCTTAAAAAAATAAAAAAAAAAGTTGAAAGTATATCCATTATTAGTTCTATGTTTTTATGAGCTTAAACAGTAAATCTCACATCTTTAGATGAAGCTCGTATTATTAATGTAATTATTCATTATTAGTCTATTTTTCTAGTTCGGTAATTTGTCAATTCGATCTCAATTCTAACCTCCTCTTTCAGCCTGTGACCACACCCCCTAACCAAGCCACGTTACAACCCTTTTTAAAGACCTTTTGATTGTTGTATCATCTCAATTTATAGTGGTGGAGATTTGATTTTCATGCAAGCCTATGGTAATAACTTTTTATGTTGACTATTGAGTGCTTAATTTTTTGTCCCTTAAACACTTAGAGCGATTTGAGTGAATCCTTAGTGAGGATGTTAACTCTGTGATATTTTGAATCAACGATGATTACTTAGATAAGGGGCGATACCTATGGTTTTCATGAATAAAATGTTCAACTTTCATTGTTTGAAACTCTGATGTTCTTTTAGTTGAATTCTCGATGTATGGTTACCTATGGATTATTTTGAGCCATCATTGATAAGAATTATAAATTGAGAAGAATGAATTTTAACTGAGGATTTTGCTTGAGGACAAGCAAATGCTTAAGTGTGGGGGTATTTGATTAACTGTAATATATACATATTTTAATCCCATATTTGGCATACTTTTGGATGATTTATCCCTTGAATTGTGGAATTTGATGCTCCTAATCCTTTAATTTCATGTTTTATACTTAGGAGAGCACAGGAGGATGAAAAGAATGAGAAACGGGCTAAAAACAGAGAAAATGGGTCAAGTAAGAAATCAACACGGCCTGGAGTTCACCACACGGCCGTGCCACTTTAGTAGACTCGAACACGGCCTTGAACTCGATTCACACGGGCGTGTGCCACGAGCTTGTCCCTACCGTGACCTGTTTTAATTCCACTCAGAAAATGATACTTAGAGGCTGAGAAAGACATTCCGAAGTCTATATAAACACCCTACGTATGACCTAAAAAAGAGAGCAAAGCCAGAGAGGGGGTTTTAGGGTTTTCTTTATGTTTAGTTATTTAATTTCTTCTGAGATGTATTTTTTTATAATTATGAACTAAACCCCTCAAATACCTGAAGGGGATGAAATCTAAGATGGATCTTGTTATTGTTTTATGAACTGTATGATAAATATTTGATTTCTTCTTAATTATGTGTTCTTAATTCTTGGGTTAATATTTCAGGATATTGATTCAAGTATTGATGTGCTTATTTAGAGGAGCAAAAGTCCATGTTTAATAGTAGATCTAGCATAGTTAAGCAGAGTTGATCGCACTCCTAGAGATAGGACGACGAAAATCTGTCGGATTAGGGTCAAACCTAATATGGGAGTCCATAGATCGAATTAATGCAACATAGGGGTTTTAATTAGAAAGAGATTTCAATTAATCAACCTAGGGTTAGACGTTATTAGTCTCGAGAGAGATAATAATATAAATTAAGGAATCTTACGGATCAAGTCAAGTGAATAAATCGTATGGTTCAGAGTTAGATAACAAGTGAAGTCTAGGTGGATTCTTCCTCGGGTATTTTCTTAATCAACTGATTTTCCCAAAAGTATTTTCCCAATCCATTCTTTGTGTCTTAGCATCCTTAGTTTAGTAATTAGTTAGATAAATATCAATACCTTTTATTTTAGGCTAGATAATAAAAAGAAAGTTAGTACTAGTACTTTTGGTTCCTTTGGGTTCGATATTCGGTCTTGCCACTAAGCTATACTACTACTCGATAGGTGCACTTGCCTTAATCGTGGTGATACTTAGTTTCTAGGCTCGATCATTCATTATATAAATATTAAAGCTTTCAGACCACGATCAGGTTGTAACAACCCACCCGGGGAAGTCTCCGTATTTGGTTATTGTTTGGCATATAGATGGTAAATTAAGGATAGATTTGAGTAAGTAAAGTATTTTTGGCTAAGTATAGAATTTTGTGTAATAAGCCATTTGGCAAACTTTTAGTTTTGGGGAACTCTTCTATTAAGTACTCACTCAACGTAGATGCTTTGTTCACAGTTGTTTAGATTTGTTTATTATTTTAGTATGGTGATTTGGCTAGTCAAGTTGAGGTTTAGTTAGAATAGAACTAGACTACTATAGATGATAAGACTTAAATTTTGTTAAGTGCACTTAATCACGTGAATCAAGAGAGTTAGTGGAATTATCTAATTTTTCCACTAATTATTTTCTTCGTGCTTAAGTATATAAGGATAGTGGTGGTCTTTCTGAACACCTTTATCTTTTCTTTTTCTTTCTTGATTTCCTTTAAAACTCTTTGAATAAAACTAAGTTTAGAAAACTTCTTCAAAGTAAGGTTCGTAATATTCAGCTAACTTCCATGTTAGTACTAGCTCTATGGTAATTACTGATGAACCTTTAGGTTATCATCTAAGTTATTTACGTGTTTTTCGTTCTGTATGCATAGATGTTAAAATGATGTATGAGGAAGGAAACTTCCTGATTCTGGATTAAGTGTTGTTGATTCTTGCATGCATGTTCAGATTTGATAGATTTATGGTCTGATGTGTGTAATTATCTTTCTTTTAGCTCAAGAGGTTAACTATGGTCCAAGGAATAAAGGCAAATAACCTTCTTTGTAATTATATACTATAATTTATGGTGAGTTCCTTGTTACTTTCATGTGTTGTAAGTTTCTTTATTTTATAATTCGTGTAAGGTAAGTATTCTTCCCCTGAATGGATGAAAAGTGTATATATGGATAATGATTAACCAGATTCATTAGTCTAAGTTCAGTTTGTCTATGATATGATGTAAGCGACATTCTTCATGCTTAAGCCACTACCATCTACTTTTGACATGTATGATATGATCTGATCTGTAGTGATGGAGAAAAGGAGATATGTTTGTATAGCCTCTGATAGGGCGGCTATATTGCAAATCGAATTGGCAGATCACGTTAATATATGCTATTATGAATGAAAATGATATAAAGTGTTAAGGGGGGTAAATGTGTGAAAATGAGAATGTATGATATACTTTCGGTTATGAACTTTGGGTACGTGACTAGCATAAAGATGGATTGTCTAATTTATGTTAAGTTGGCGTACAATATAAGCCCACGAGTTAAGTAAGTTGGTGTACTTAGTCTGTCTATGTTTTGTATACGCCATTAGGTGTACTATGTTCATCGTGTGTAAATGTCCTTGAAAGGTTTGGTTGTGTTGTAAGTAATGTTATGTATGATTTCTCTTTGGAACATATGAACTTACAACGTATTCCTTTTCAAGCTTGCTGACTGAAGGAAAACTTTGTT
This sequence comes from Gossypium australe, assembly GCA_005393395.2. Classification (NCBI taxonomy): domain Eukaryota; kingdom Viridiplantae; phylum Streptophyta; class Magnoliopsida; order Malvales; family Malvaceae; genus Gossypium; species Gossypium australe. The sequence goes on from CM016622.1 coordinate 36,380,060, forward strand.
AGAAGGACTACGCCAAAGTGCTGCTGTTACAATGAGTTGATTATTTTGTTTTGTACCATGCATGACTCTTGGGGTGGCATATAAATGTATTTTGGAAATGACTTGTATAAAGAACTTCTATTTTGATAAGGCTTTGTTTTTATGAGACCTTTATTAAAAATCAAAGTTTAGACTTAAAGTTTTATATTATGTTTAATGAGGTTGTTCTATCTGAACTTATACACCATATGACTTGAGCGTTATTATAAACTGTTAATGATTTCATTTAAACTTTAGTAAAGCAAAAATTATAATATATTTTATATTTATAACTTGTAAAATTTTGTTATAAGTTAACCAAGTGTTGAGTAGTGACACGTCATATTTAGATCATATTAAAGGGTCGGGTTTAGAGTATTACAATGGCATCAGATCGAGTGGCTCAACTTGTACCATTTCAACAATTTGAGCTGATAAAATTTTGAATCGAGGTTCTGAAGCTTTTCTAGCCTATGTTATTAATTCAAACTCACATGAGAATCAAATAAGCAAGATTCGAACAATTTTTGAGTTCCCAAATGTGTTTCTTGAAGAATTATCGAGACTTCCTCCTAATTGCGAGGTCAAATTTGCAAATGAAGTTTACCCGGGTACAACTCATGTGTCAATTTCTCACCAATGGAGTTAAAAGAACTAAAAATTCAATTGCAAGATTTTTTAAATCGAGACTTTATACATCCTAGTATATCATCCTGGGTAGCTGTAGTACTGTTTGTAAAGAAAAAAGATCGGTTGATGAGTCTTTGCATTGATTACCGAAAGTTGAAAAGTTGACAAGTAATAATCGATATTCATTGTCGCATATTGACGATTTATTCTATTAGTTGAAAGGTGCATCAGTCTTCTCTAAAATTGATTTGAGATCGGGGTATTACAAGCTGAAAGTGAAAGACAATGACATACCAAAAATGGTGTTTCGTATGCGGTACGATTTCTATGAATTTCTTGTGATACCATTTGAGTTGATGAATGCACCTGCGGCATTCATGGATCTCATAAATCGCATTTTCCAACCCTTTCTGGATCAATTTGTGGTGGTGTTTATCGAAAATATCCCGATATACTCTAAATCGGAAGCTAAGTACAATAAGCATTTGAGAATCATATTATAACTTTTACGCGAGAAGCAACTATTCGAGAAGCTCAGTAAATGTGAGTTTTGGTGTTTAGAAGTGGTATTTCTAGGGCATGTCATCTCAGCCAAAGGAATTTGAGTTGATTCTAAAATGATCGAAGCTATCCTTTAGTTGAAAGAATAGGAAAATGTGTTTGAAATTCAAAACTTCCTTTGCTTGACAAGTTATTACAAGAGATTCATGAACAAATTTTCCAAAATAGCTTTTCCGATGATGAAACTCCTGCATAAGAACGTGTTGTTTGTATGGGATAATCAATGTCATGAAATTTTGGAGAAGCTGAAGGTTATGTTGACAGAAGCGCCGATCCTAACTTTACCCGGATTGGGGAAAGAATTTATGGTGTATAGCAATGCTTCGTTAAACAATTTAGGTTGTGTTTTGATGCAAGATGGTAAAGTAATTGTGTATGTGTCTCGACAACTGAAAACGCATGAACGTAATTACTCGACACATGATTTAGAGCTTGCCACTGTGGTTTTTGCTCTAAAGATCTAGAGGCATTACTTGTATGATGAAAATTGTCATATTTACATAGATCACAAAAGTTTCAAATATCTTCTCTCCCAAAAGGAGTTGAACCTGAGACAGCATCGTTGGATCAAACTGGTAAGAGATTATGGCTGCATGATTGGCTACCATCCAAACAAAGCAAATGTTGTTGTCGGTGCTCTAAGTTGGAAGTCGACAATTAAATTAAGAGCAATATCTGCTCAGCTCAGCATTTGTGACGACGATAGCCTTTTGGCTGAATTAAAAATTAAGCCTGTGTTGCTTGATCAGATTAAAGAAGCATAGTATGTTGATACGAAGTTAATGGATAAAAAGAAACTTGTTTAACAAGGTGATATTGAGAATTTCAACATTGATTCAAATGATTGTTTTCAATTTCGCAATCGAATTGGTGTCCTTGATAATGCTTAACTGAAAAATATGATTTTGCGTGAGGCTTACGATAATCCTTTTGCTATGCACCCGATAGTGTGAAAATGTATCGTGAATTGCAACAATCTTACCGGTGGTCTGGAATGAAAAAAAATTGTTGAATATGTCGCCAAGTGTCTGACTTTTCAGCAAGTGAAAGTTGAACATCAAGTTCCCACTGAGTTCCTTCAGCTTATCTCTATTCCAGAATGGTAAAAACGAATTATTATGGATTTTGTAGTTGATCTACCATTATCTCCGAGCAAAAGAAATGTGATTTGGGTAATAATGGATCGACTGACAAAATCTGCTCATTTCCTTGCAGTGAGAACTAATTAGTCAATTTTGAAGTTGGCTAAAGTTTATATCCGCGAGATAGTTAGACTACACAGTGTGCTTGTTTCTATTATCTCTGTTTGCGATCCTTGTTTTACCATGAGATTCTAGAAGCAATTGCATGAATCTTTAGGTACGAGGTTAAATTTCAGCATGACATTTCATCCTCAGTCTGATGACCAGTCAAAGCGAGTTATTCAAGTGTTGGAAGATATGTTGCGAGCCTGTGTTATTGATCTTGAGTCTGGTTGGGAACGCTGCTTACTATCAGCTAAGTTTGTGTATAATAACAGTTTCCAGTCGAATATTCAGATGGCGCCATATGAAGCTTTATATGGTCGTAGATGTAGAACACCTATCTGCTAGTCAAAATTAAGTGAAACGAGGATCATAAGCCAAAATTAATTTAGGAAGCTAAAAAAGTGGTAAAATTAATCAGGGACAGATTGAAGGCAATGTTTGATAGACAAAATCGTATACTAATATGAAATGAAGAGATATCGAATACGTAGTGGGTGATAAGGTATTCTTGAAAATATCTCTGTGGAAAAAGATCTTGCATTTCGGGCGAAAAGAAAAATTGAGTCCTAGGTTTATCGGGTCGTATGAGATTGTCGAGAGAACCGGACAAATTGCATATAACTTAGCTTTACCGTTAGAATTGCAAAAGACTCATGATGTGTTCTATGTATCCATGCTCCGGCGATACCGATCTAACCCGTTATATGTTATTTTGTTGGAAAAAATTGAAGTTCAATCAGATTTATCTTATGGTGAAGAACAAGTCAAAGTTTTAACTCAAAAAGCGAAAGAGCTGAGGAATAAACGGGTGCCTTTAGTAAAAGTCCTATGGCGTAGCCATAGCGTTGAAGAGGCGACCTGGGAACCATAAGATGCAATGAAATCTCAATATTCCCACCTCTTCTCCAGTAAATTTTAGGGACGAAATTTCTTGAGAAAGAGAGAATTGTAACGACCCGGTTTCCAGTGGTGTCGAAAAAGACTGCTTCGAGGTCCCGTTTTCGTAAATTGAGCCCATAAATATTAAATAGGGATATTTACGGAGATAGTGTATTAATAAATTAGAGTTTGGTTAAGTGATTTAACCGAAATTGTGAGTAATTATGGCTCAGGGACTAAATCCTAAAAATTTAATCTCTATATCTTTTTAATTAGTAAATAACTTAGGGACTTATATTGCAATTAACTAAAAGTTCAAAATAACAATTACACCATGTTAAATCATATGTTATTGAACGACATGCTTAAATAACTATTAACTTAGTTTAACTAAGAACTATTTAGTAAAACATGATTAATAAATTAATTTATAAACTAGGAAGAAACAAAATTGTTTCTTCTCCACCGATTCTAAAGAAAGAAAAGAAGAGAAAATGTCATAGCTAGGGTTTATTAGTTTTTTAGCTCTAATTTCAACTAACGACGACACGGAAACGTCGAGTGAGGAAGAAAAAAAACGAGTTATAAAAAAAATATTTATAATATATAATGTAATTTTAATTAAACATCTATTATATTTTGAAAGGTTCAGTTTACGAAAAAAATCTGATCAAATAATCACACTAAAATCGAGTTATAATAAAATCAAATTGGACAATTTAACTAAATTTCGTCAATTTGCATTTCTGCTCACGCGCGCATCCAACAAAGGGTAGACAGCTAACTGAAAAAACAGAAAATCGAAAGGAAAAAATACATTTACATAAAAGAAAAAAGAACCGTATTAAACACTCAAGTCCCCTTCTCGTCTCTTCCATATAGAAAAAACCGTAAATTCATAAATATAAATTATTAAATTTCCCTCCCCTTACTTTCTCAGTCATTTGATCCTCCTCAAAACGGCACCGTTCAGGCTAACCGGAGCCGTACGGTCGCCTGGAATAAACCACGATTCCTTCTTAATCGGAGCTCCACAATCCCCGTTTTTATCAGGTCCGTTTCTAATTAATTTGCTTTCCTTAGAATTTTCCTTTTTTTTTTTTTTTGCTTACTATTCCTAACAATTTCTCCTTTGTAGATTATGGAGCAAAAATCGTTGATTATTTTTATTATTTTGACGTGTTTAATTGCACCTTCTTGCGGAAGAGGTACTAATTAGATTCAATTCTTTCGGTTTCTGAAATTTTCTTCTAATATTAAACCTTCCTATTGTAATAATAGTGAAAATCAGCTTAAAAATTTTGTACTTTTATTTGATTTTTGCAGCTTATGAGTTGTTAAAAAAAAATTAATTGAGGAATTTGCTTTTGTTTATTGCAGAATTGCAGGTGAAGCGCAAGGATAAACAGGCAGTCTACAATCGTACGCTTGCCACTATTTTAGTAGAATATGCATCTGCGGTAAAGTTGTTATTACCACCAGTTTACTTTATGATGACTTCGACCTTCAAACTATAAATAATTATCTAAGAAATTTTAGTTTCAAGCTGTGGTTGTTCTTGCCATCAGTTAATTTATTATATTCTCACACACTGTACACACACACACACGTCATCTGTGAACCATTCAGCTGATAAGATGAGATAGAAGTCCTAAGACCGACGTAAATGATCCCATTTAACTTGTTCTAGACTAGAATTCTGAAAAAGATGAGATAGAAGTCCTAAAATCAGTGTAAATGACCCCATTTTGTTTGTTTTAGACTAGAATTCCGATAAAATGAGATAGAAGTCCTAAAATTGGTATAAATGACCCCATCTTGTTTGTTCAAGAATTCTGATAAAATGAGATAAAAGTCCTAAGATCAGTGTAAATGATGACTCCATCTCCTTTGTTCTAGAATTCTGATAAAATGAGGAAGAAAGTCCTAGGCTTGGTGTAAATGATCCCATCTCAGTTGTTCAAGAATTCCTATAAATTGAGATAGATGTTCTAAGATCGGTGTAATTGATGATCCCGTCTCACTTTCTCTATAATAGACTAATCAGTGAGTTGGATGTTGTTGGTTAAGATGTTATATAAGAGTTTTGTGCTTCGCTTATATTGCTTTTGTTTATCTTTAATATGGTCACTCAAGCAAATTTGTCCCCATAGGTGTACATGTCGGATTTGACTGAACTTTTCACCTGGACATGTGCAAGATGTGGTGGTTTGACTAAGGTACTTGATTTCCTAGTTCTTTAATATTTGATATTCAATATTTAAGTAGGTTTCCACTTGCATTGATCATCCTAATGTTCCTCTGTACTGAAACAGGGATTTGAAGTTATTGAGCTTGTCGTTGATATTCAGAACTGTTTACAGGTGCATTTTTTATTTTTCACTATGTTTCTCCGACTCTTCATTTTCCCTAAGTATATTATGAGGTTGATCCTCCAAATATATGAAAAAAACTTAGAAACATTTATCATACCTCTGCCAGATATATACATGTATTTGACACTCACCCTTGATAGATTAGAATCATGCTCTAAGTATGTGTTATACAGAATACTTTTGTTCGTAACCGACATTAAAATGACCATCAATTGATAGGGTTTTGTTGGAGTGGCAAAGGATCTTAATGCCATTGTTATTGCCTTTAGAGGAACGCAGGATAACAGGTACTTATATCATTTGCCTCTATAATCTCTGTTCAGGAATGTTTTCAAAAGGAGTTGTTCATTGACATCTAATGATAAAAGATACACATGATTTTAAGTTTTCCAAAATTAATATATTGTTTTTCTTACAAATGAATGAGGGCTTTTCTTTTTCTTCAGTTTTGATTGCTTTATCTGTCTGTTTGCAGCATCCAGAATTGGGTTAAAGACTTATTTTGGAAACAGCTTGATTTAAAGTACCCTGGCATGCCTAATGCTATGGTATGCATAACAAATATCTCCAAATTTGTGAATTTATGCCGGAGTGATTTTTATTAATCTTTAGTCTTGTTCAATTGTTTCAGGTGCACCATGGATTTTATACCGCTTATCACAATACAACCATACGCCCTGGAATTCTATATGCTGTTAAAAAAGCAAAAGAGTTTTATGGGGACCTCGACATCATGGTTACAGGCCATTCAATGGGAGGGGCTATGGCTTCCTTTTGTGCACTTGACCTAAAGGTAAACTTGGCTTTTTTTGATTCAGCTGGAAATACATTATTATTGTTGTTTTTATCATCGTTGGGTAAACATGAAACCTTCTTGTTTAAATTATGGAAGCTTATCCGATTGCTCTGTCAGAGCGGTAACGAGAAAATACTATTTGATTCCCAGGTTAATCATGAAGCCAAGAATGTTCAAGTTATAACATTTGGACAACCTCGTATCGGGAATGCCGCCTTTGCTTCTTATTATGGCAAACTCGTGCCGAACACAGTCAGAGTCACTAATGAACATGACATCGTGCCTCATCTGCCACCATACTATTCTTATTTCCCTCAAAAGACATACCATCACTTTCCTAGAGAGGTAAGTATCATTGTTTCTTAAAACCAAAAATAAGTTCGCTTATGATTTTTGGTATTGCATTTAACCGTGCAACTAAAATTGAGTGGAAAATTAGAGCTGATATTTTGCTAATTGGATTATTATCAGTATTTGAATATTGAAAATTTTAATGTTATGCAACTTTCAAATGAAAAAATAAAATCAAAGGTTCAGGAAACTTTGATGCTGCCAATTTATATCCTTCTGCTATCTCGAGACCAATTAACACTAATGGTGAATGCCGGTATGGATGAAATGTTATTGCATGTTCCTAATTGTTCTCGGAAGATAAATCTTTATCTACTTGTTCAATATATAAAATTTACATTAGATTTGTCTTTTCCTATTCCCATCTTGAGAGTCATAATTTACTTTAAGGGTTTCATGGTGCGTATTTATGGTTTTGGAATTACACGAGTGTAAACATAAATGAGGTGCTTGTTTTTAAGTCTGTAAACATTTTAAGATATCTTAAATAGTGATGTGATTTGCTCTATTGTTTGACACTCTAAAATGCCAAAAGTTTATGTATGACTGTATCATAAGCTATGTTAACCCGGACTTAGGGTGTGTGTTGGATATGGATGTCTCCAACATGTGTATACTCTTTTCTTTTTTTTGTTAAATCCATACATTTGGAGCATCACATCCTCAAACGCATTTTCGAATATGTGCCAGACATGAATACTTTAGAAAAAATGAAGACTCCATGCAACACAGATAGAAGACTATTGATGTTTGATACATATAATACGACTTAATTTCACAATGAAAGACGTGGATAAGTAATAAGTTCAGTAAATACTTCTTGTATTTGTAGGTGTGGCTGTATAACCTCGGACTGGGAAGTGTGGTTTATCAATTTGAGAAGGTCTGTGATGGTTCCGGCGAAGATCCAGACTGCAGTAGGTAAGCCTATTTCTGTACATGGATTTTGATGATGAAAGAAAATTTAACGGTAGTTTATGCTTCCATCTATTACTTAAGCAGCTTTGTACTTTCATATTTATTAGTTTTCGGGTTTGTTTCCTACATCTTCGTGGCAAAAAACTAAGAAATAATGGCTTGGATAAATTATGCATTTTCCAAATCAGAATCGGGCATGAGTTGTGATGAGAGTAGAATTGTTAATTTGGAAATCTGTCATGAACTCTTCTACTTTCACATTCTATTGCAGGTCAGTGACCGGGAGCAGCATCACAGACCATTTGAACTATTACGGTGTTGATTTAACATTCATACGATGGAGATCTTGCAGAATCGTGATGGATCCTCGTGTCGAAGAGTTTGGAAAAACAGATGACAAAGGGAATATCGTATTGTCAAGAGATCCAGCCACTCTTGTTCCGAGAATGAATACTCCGTCAAACGGAAGGGAAGCTACATATAATGCATAGTCTAACAGTTTGTGGTTTCTTCTTCATTGATTCCCACTTACATATTACTACGCCTTCCATTCTTCCATTGTAAAAACCATTGAAAAAAGATGATTGTTTGAGTTCGTTCTTCGTTATCCAAAGGAGAAACGCCCGGCTACTAATATTACAGATTTCTGTTCGGATTATGAAGTAAGTTGTGTAAATAAGAAAGTGTACATCCTTTTTTCTTTTACATATATGTATAGTAATGCCAGTTAAAATTTGTTTACTCGATCTTTAAGATTGATTTTGTCTTTAGAAGTTTTTCATGAAAATAACATAGTGAACCGAAAGATGCCGAGCCCTTGTTCTAGTTCAATCGGAATGAAAGCCGGGCCTCTTTTTTTTGTCGGAGAAGGATTACTTGCAGATCAAGCACTGAACCAACTAGGGAGAATAAAGAAATAGGAAAAAACTCAAGTTTGAACCAACTTGGGTCAAACTCGAGGATTATTAAGGCAAGGACCGATTCCTAAGATTGATTTAAGAAAATATCGATATTTAAGAAGTCAATTTTAATTTCAAATAAATTGATATTCAAAAACTTGATTTTAATTTCAATCTTTTAATGTAATTATTTTAATTAGCTAAGTTAATTTGTTTATAATTTTCTTTCTTTGAAGTTACAATTTATTAATGCATCAATAATTGTAAGCAAAAGCTAATGAATGCTAAACCGAATAACTTAACTCACTAACTCATTCACACATGATTTATACGAATGAGATTTGAATTTAGGATTTCACAGTTACTAAGTTTTCCTTGTTTGAATTTGTTTGAAAAATTTTACTTTAAAAAATCAGTGCATTAAAAAAGAGGTTTTTGAATAGGGATAGACTAATTCATCCCAAATTTAAATTAAATTATTATTTTTTATTTAAATTTAAGCATAATTATTTTTTGAAATTATAAATAAAATTATTGATATAAAATTAATTTTAATATTATATTATTTGGATATAAGTGGAATCTAAACATAAAATATTTTAAAATCAAAGTTAAACTCCACTTGACTTGTGACTTACGAAATAAATATATATTAAAAGTGAATTAATGATCTTCTAAAGGTTTTCTTTAAATTAAATCTTTATACTCAAAATATGAGATTGAATGGCAGGATTTATTTGTTAGTGACGTAATGATTTGTTCCTCATAATGGTGCATAAAATGTAAAAAAAAGAAAAGAAAAGGAAAAACTATTTTGAATTAGTGAATTTTTTAAAAACTTTAAAACATTTATGATTTTTTTATATTTATACTACTACTATTTTTTTTCAGTTTGATTTCACCAAATTATGTCATCAATAATATATATTTATAAAGTAATATTTATTTATTGAATTTAGTAACTTTTGTTACATTCATCTTCTCTTTTTTTTTCACATTAATAACTTTTCTTAAATTAACATTTGAATTTTCCTAAAATAAAATAATCTGTTCATGTGGTCGCTTGAATTTAAAAAAAAAAAAATTAACATCCTTTAAATTTTATATAAAATTTTTAAATAATGATGCAATATAATTTTATAGTGCCTTATCATCATTCATTGATGAAATCCAAGTTAAATAAATAAATTGAAGTTTTTAAATTTCAAAATTAATGTAGACCAAAAAATTATTTAGCTATTGTTGATTAAATTTTAGTTTAATTAGTATTATTATTATTGCAACAACAAAGTACTTATAAGTTCAAACATGTTTAAGTATGGTTTTTTTTTCTAATTATAAATAGGAGTAAGAATGAGATTAATTTGAAAAAAGTTGTCCAAATGGCTAAATATTGATTTCTTCTTCTTCTTCTTCTTCTTCTTCTAATAATAATAATAATAATAATAATAATAATAATAATAATAATAATAATAATAATAATCCATATACCTATATATAAAATGAAGGTTCAAACAGCTTCCTTCTTATGACACGTGGCACACACTTATTAGTTCTTTTTCCTTTTTTATTTTATTTTATAAAATGGTTAATTTTTAATTTTGGTCCTTCTAATATGCTTAAATCTAAAATTTAGTCATTATACTTTAATTTTTAACATAATTTGGTTTATATGTGTATAATTTTATTAATTAATTCAAATAGTTAATAACTTTTCAATTGAAATGTTACAAGGTTATATATAATTTGAAAGAGGAGTTTTAAATCTATAGAGTAAAGAGATTAAATTCTTGAAAAAAAAAAGTTGAAGAACTAAATTCCAAATGCACAACGTGTAGAGACTTAGAATCATGGTTGTTTGAACCAGACTGGACTGATTGGTCAGATCGAGAACTAGCAGAGGTACTAGTCTAAAAACCGACTGATTCTTTAAATAATAATAATAACAATAATAATAATAATAGTTAATATGTAGCTTGCCATCTGAACTTGTTGAAAAGTAATTAGTTGGTACTTAAACTTTTTTATTGGACCTATTTGGTATCTAAACTTGTATTCCGTCACCCAGGTTGATACTTCTATACTGACACTACTAGTTTATACTGATGGGGTACTAATAACCAATCTGTTGGTGACACATAGCCTTTCAATATGCCACGTGACAAGCATAAATTTTAAAAAAAAATTAAACAATTCTCTAAAAATAAATAAACTAATAAAAAGAGTATAAACTTTTTTCGAGATTAATTCTTGATGTGGAAAAAAATTATACTTTTTTAATTAATTTATATATTTTAAAAAAATTAATTTTTAAAATTTATATATATTATATGACATATTGAGATGCTATCATGTATCACTAACAGATTAGTTATCAGTGTCACGTCAGTATAAATTAACAGCATTAGTGTAAAGGTACCCACCTGAGTAACAGAAAATAAGTTCAGATATCAATCAAATACTTTTGAATAAATTTAGGGGCAAATTACATATTAACCCTAATAAAAATAATAGCTCCACAGGAAGAACCATGCACCGCCGCTCTACCGAAGCACATCCTTCCTTCATCACCTAAACTCCTAAGCAGATTAGAGACAAAACAACAATAGCGAGCTTTGAACCCAAAAACCTGCCGAGTTAACTCGCTCCACTACTTTAACTCAGCTCTCCCTCGGTCCCCAACTCAAAAAGGAAAACTTATATGTATCTATAAGTATAAAATGCAAGTCCTTTCGAATTCTGTAAAACTCGCTAGGGTTTTAGGAACCCGAATGATTCTACTCAATTCAAATAATCAATTACTCTCCTCTTTGACCCAGTTCAGCTCGTCTCCTCTCTCTTCTGTTCAATTCCAACTCAGAACCAAAATTTCATCAGGTACGCTCGAATTTTCAGCTATTTTTAGAAATTTTCCTTAGTTAAATCCTTGTTTGGTTAGTGAGATAGAGACAGAAAGAAATGGATAGAGACAGAAAGAAATGGGTTTTCTTTTAAATAACGTAATTTTTAAAAAAAAAAATCCTGCCAATTATTAGCTAAACGGAGAAATGGAAAATTTGTATGAAATTTTTTTGTTGAATTCATGATTCATAGCGATGTTTGGAGATTGTTATTTTCCAAGTCACAGCATTCGATTCATACGATGATGTCAAAGACATGTTATTCTATGAAAGCTGGAACCACTTCCAATGGCAATCTTATTGGGGCTTTGCTTTATTTCATAGTTTTAGTTCTATGTTGTTCGGATTCTACATTTTTTCTCTATCTGGGTGTGGGGATATGACCCTCGAAATCCTCCAAATACATTGGAAAAACTTATAAAAAATCGAACATAACTATGTCAGACATGTATCCTTATCTGACTCATATCCTAGTCTGAGTAATGCAGGTTTAGTTTGATGCTTTCACTGTGGACAAAACCTTAGTTCTTATAACCGCAATTTGCTGATTTTAGATAGTGAGACTTACAAACCATATCTTTGCTGCCCAAAATTTGATGATTTTCAATGAATTCAATGTGCTTTTATGCTTACATTATAGTGGATTCATGCATATCTAAAACTCCTTAAAGGGTATCTCGCTTAGAGAACTAGCTGAAAATTAGAGGTCCAATGCTCGAACACGTGTCCCAACTGGTTTTAATAGTCAAATAGATAAGTTCAAGGTTTTCTTCCGATCTTTTGATTTTATACGGTGAGCTTTTAAATTTGCATTATGCGGAAAATCTGAGGCAGATGCTTGGACATGTTTTGAAACCGGTTTCAATTGTCAAATAGACAAGTTTGAGGTTTCTTCGGACAAGAACATAGTTCTAATATTCGCAGTTTCTTGATTCCATACACTGAGTTTTACTAAACCATATCTTTGCTGCCCAAGATTTGATGATTTTCAATGAAGTCATCGTACTTTTGTTCTTGCATTACAGTGGACTGATGTATATGTACACTCCTTAACGGTGTCTTGTATATAGTGCAAGCAGAAAGTCCAATATCCGATGCATGAACATGTTTGCGCACTGGTTTCAATGTTGAATCAGACAAGTTTAGCTTTCTTTGGAGAAGGACTTAGTCCTTGTCTCTGCAATTTATTGATTTCAGACAGATTTGCTAGACCTTATCTTTGCTTCCCAAAATTTGATGATTTTCAGTGAATTCATCGTGCTTTTATATTACGCTATGCATAAGTTCCGAGACCAGATGCTCGAAACATGGTTTCAAACTGGTTCCAACGGTTAAAAGACAACTTTAAGGCTTTATCCGGACGAGACCGTAGTTCTTATATCTGCAATTTGTTGATTTCATACTATGAGATCTACTAAAACATATCTTTGCTGCCTAAAATTCAATGATTTTCAATGAATTCATCATGCTGTTGTAAGTATTTATAGTGGATTGATGTATGTGTACACTTTTTAAGGGTATCTTGCATAGAAAGGAAGCCAAAAGTCCGAGGTTAGATGAGCGAACATATATTTCAAACTGGAAATTTTTGGGGCATGTTTCTAAGACCATAGTTTTTCTGGATTCTGATTACTGAAACTCTATATAACTTGGATTTAGGTGTAAGTGTAGGATACAAATATATACTTTTTTTGAACTTTTTTCATGTATTTAAAGGGTCCTTAGAGACTCTGATAGTACCAATGTCGGGATATGAGTCAGATACTAGTTCGGGACACGAGTACGTTAAGAAAAATGATGAGTCAGACTAACATAAGTTTTTTTATACAGACATCTTTACTACTGTCTTCTTCGGCAAGAAATCTTTATTACTGTTGAATTAGCTTTCCCTGCAGGAAGACATAGGGCAGCCATTGCCACTGCAGATGTTTGTGATTCAAACGCAGCACTTCTGGTGAATGGTGACCTTCGTGCTCTTGATCCAATCTTCAAGATCTACGGCCAGCGTCGTGCATTTTCAGGGCCCATCATAACCGTTAAGGTGTTCGAGGACAACGTATTGGTCCGGCAGCTTCTTGAAACCGAAGGCAATGGAAGAGTTTTGGTTATAGATGGTGGGGGAAGCACAAGATGTGCTTTAGTTGGAGGGAATTTGGCGCAGTGGGCTCATGACATGGCATGGGCTGGTATAATTGTGAACGGCTGTATTAGAGATGTTGATGAGATTAATGCATGTGATATCGGGGTTCGAGCACTGGGATCAAATCCGTTGAAATCGAATAAAAAGGCTGTCGGTGATAAACATGTCCCAGTTCGGATCGCCGGAACATTGATCCATGATGGGGAGTGGCTATATGCTGATAGTGATGGCATTCTTATCTCCAAAACTCAACTCTCTGTTTAAAAGCAGTTGGTTACTGATCATTGAATTTCTTACCCATCAATTTCAGTTATATTTTGTGTTAAGTGTTATTTGGATTCAGAGTATACTATCGAATGTAGATGCGAGTCCAACATGTATATATATATATATATATATATATTGGCCATCAACAAGATTTGTAGCCAGATCGGTGACTTGTGAACCGGTTCAATCGAGTGGGTTGAAGCACTTTTTCTATTTTCTTTTAACAATTTATTCAACCTAACCTGTAGTTACCAATTCAGCTTTGAAAACCTTGATACATATTTGATATAATTATGTTTTATTTTTTTTAAATTATTTTTAATATATTTGAAGGATTATATCATACATATCAAGAACTAGTAAGGTACTTTTGATTAACATTGGTAGAAGGGCCTCATTTTTCATAAAAGAAATATTGAATTTAGTTCAATTTTGATTTTGTAATTATGAATATTTTTTATTTTCAGTTCATAGTACACACTTATTTGAATTAAAACATAATTTATTCTTATTTAATTTTAATTTTTTCATAATATTAAATAAGTATTTTATTTTTAAACTAGTAAAAAAAAACCCTTAAAATGTTATAGATATTTTTAAAAGGTATAATGTTAAATTTTGATCATTAACTTTTTAAAAAGAGTCAAACTATTCTTTTTTAAACAGAAATGCTAAATAAAGTATTAATTTTTTAATAATGTTGACGTGATAATCTATATGGCAGTCTATGTGTTATGTTGACATGACACCATTTGTATTATATATCATATCAACAAAAAAATAAAAAATAAAAAAATTTACATAAAGTTCATAAATGTTAAAGAAAACATGAAGTACATGTAGTTTGTCATGTGAGCTATTATGTTTAAAAATTTAACATTTTTAATTATTATTTTCATTAAATAATAATAATTGAACGCTTTTTGAAAGTTGAAGATCAAATTTAACTATTTTAAAAAGACTAAATTTCAAACATTAAGAACTAAATTTAACTTTATTAATTTTTTAAAAAACTTATAGGTCCTTAAAGTTACAAATGATATTTTCATATAAATCAAAATACTGTATGAATCGCAAATTTATTGTACTTTTTTAAATTAAACCAAACCGAATTGTTATTAAATTATTATATGAAACATAAACAAAGCAAAGGAAGATACTCATAAAACAGTTAATTATTTACAATGTCATGTACCTTCTTTCCACTTTTACCCCCTAAGATTTGTATTTGCATCAATCTTCATACATATTCCTGATCCTGGACAAAATTGGAAAAAGAAAAAAGTTAGTACTATTCTTTTGTTTCGATAATAGTTGTTACACGAACACGACGCAAATATACGAATTGCCAGAACTACTGATCAACCTCTTCAAGCAATTCCATGTATTGAAATGTAATAAAAACAATAGGTAAAGAATATGAAAAAAAAAAAAAAAAAAACCATTGTGGCTATGATTAAATGCTAACCTGTTTAAGATTGTCGATCGTTTATCATGTCGTTTATTCACAAGCAATCTTCGTGTCGAAGCTGCTGAGGCAGATAGCAAATGCTTGGAATGCAGAAATCGGATACCGGTAATCCATGGTGAATAAGTCCTTCCCAACTTTTCCGAACTGGAGGATAATCTTCTCATGTTCTGGCCCAGCCGGTCCGTTTTCGGGAGAAGCCACTAGTTGAAAGTTCTTCACTGAAGCAACCGTCACTCGTCCATGGAAATTCAAGCACCAACACTGGAGTTGCTCGTGCCACCTTGGAGATTTATTTCTCAACACCAGTGCCCCACCATCCTTTTGATGGGGCAAAGGTCCAGATAGAAAATTCTTCATGCTTGCTGAAGTCGAGTGGAAGCTCGGAATTGATGGAAACACGTTGACATTGTTGACAGAAAAGTCAGCCGGGGTCGGAGCAACTCCTCCTGGTCTTATTGAAGTTGCCGGGATGGTATCCATAATACACTGCATTCTCCTTGGACCCCTGGAAATCATATAAAACAGATCCGTATAAGACAGTCAAGGAACTGGCATTCTTGGATCTCTATATGACGGTGAGAATAAGAAAATATCGGATCCTTGCGAAAAATAACCTCGAATCTTACCGTGAACCTAACATATTCAATTCATATGAAATGTGTGCCGTGGGATAGTTTCTGAAAGGGAATCTAGGCGTAACTTGTTTCGAATATGCTAGCCTAGACGATCGACTTTTAGTCATCTTTGCACCGGCATGACTAGACTGTCCATCAAAGACACTGAACTTGGTTCCTAAAAAATTTGATCTTTGCCAAAATGAAAGTAAAACATAAAACTCGAGATTGCAGGTAAGTTAAAAAACGAATCAATTCAGTATAATTTTGTTCCTTATAGCTCACTGCTTACCTTAGTTTCCCAACACAAGTACTGCTCCCCTTTGAAATATCCTCTGCCCGTAGCGAAATGATATAATCCGTGCAAGTAGGACGCCTACACTTGCAAGCAGCAAGAAGGAACTTTCCATCATCAGTTAGCGCTGCCATAGAGAAACGAAGAGAAAATTTCATAGTTTTACAGATCAAAACAAAGATATATGAAGATGTACTGTCCCTAATCGATTAGTCAGTTTCAAATACACCGGCAGCTTCAGTTAAACAGGCATAAAAGAAGGAAAAAGAGCTCACCATTAGTTAAACTGAGGTAAAGGTGATAAGTTTGAGTCGATCGGTTCCGTTTTATAAAGCATTGGAGGAGACATTCCTTCGGACCAGGCTGCAAATGATCCAACACAAGACGGAAGATAGAATGATTAACCTGAAAATCTTAAAGTTAAAATGCTTCGATTCATAGAACTAGTAAACGAAGAATGTAGCTTTGTTGTTGAACCCTGAGGCTTAAACCAGTTAGTTCATACATCCACCATTAACAAGTGGAGTTCAATAGGTTCAGGATTCAAGTCCTGGTCCCCTGCTTGTGAGTTGCAGCCTCGTTCGTACTTGAGAAAAAGGCTTTGATGGAGGCTTGGGGATGAGTGGTAGCAGTTGTGGGGAGAAAGAGAAAGAGAAAGAAGAGCATTCTATATAATCTATGTTACTCTGACTCTTCATATTTCTTGAAACACCGATATTCAATACATATAAAGACATTGATTCGGAAATATTACCTTCAAAGGCTCTCCAAATATATGAAAATCTCGAAAAAGAAATTGAACATATTCATGTTCAACTCAAACAACAGTGTGTAACATAACTAATGATTAGTTAAGCTAATAATCTATGCAAACCCGATTTTCAATTTCCTTGAAGTACTTGAAAAATATACACGGTGGTATGTGATAAGGATAAGGATAAGGATAATTCAAGCAAGAAAGTGAAAACGACACTATTTCCAAACAGTGAATTGGAATTGAATTACGATTGATTCAAACTTGAAGCTCTAATCATTTCATTCAAATCTTAGCTCTAAAATCAAAAACAAAAATTGAAAGAACAATGTTTAATAACAATCAAGGGGGAAAATGTTAAGAACCTGTTTAACAGAGATAGGAAAAGTTAATTTCCCTGAAATTTCAGGAACTTGAACGATCTCTTTAATGGCGAATCTCCAGCTCCTGCAAACGCCAGCACAGGCGACTACGTTTCTCCTTTGAGGCCAATGAGTTTCAGACTCTTCAATCCTTAACAAAACGTCCCTTAACAATTCATGAGGCAAGTTGGCCCAACAACAATCACCACCACCACCACCACCCGCTACCGCCGCCGCGGCCGTGTCTGAACCTTCCAGTTGGTCTTGAACCACCCGGCGTGATCTGAGCCTAGCAATGCACTGTATTGTCATCAATACACGTTAAGAAAAGACTCAAAGTTTAAAGACGATAATGCTCAGTTGTTTTACGTTTGGAAACGAAAAATCTGAGAAAAAGGGTTTTAAGAAAATGAGAAAAATTGTTGGGTTTTTTTTTTCTTTTTTTCTTTGAAGATTTGAGTTTGGGATTTGGATTTACAAGGAAAATTTGAAAAGTTGTTAGACTTTAACACTTAAAATAATTATATAAAATTGGATTCTTCTTTTCATTTCTAAAGTTCCATAATTATATTCAAAATTGGATGCTAAAAAAATTATTTAATATTGAATATTGGTGGAGTTGTAGTAAATTTATATTTTAATATTATTAAATATATGTTTGTTTTTTAATTCATTAATTCTTTATTTTTTTAGCAATTATTTTTGTATGTTTCTGTTTATATTTAAGACTGCCGCTGCATGGTGTCACCCATTAACATGTTTTCAAAATTCTTTTATTCTTACAAAGTAATTGATATTATTTTGTGGACATTTTTATCTTTTCATATAAAATTTAAAAATTTTATTTGGGTATAATAAAATCTGAACTCAAGATCCTATAAATTTTAATATTTTAATTTTATCATTTCAACCAAAATAATATTTGATTATCATATTTTCTTTTAATTTTTTTATATAAATTGTTGACTCACAGTCTACGTACACAATAATCTAGTTTGTATGATATTCCTAGTATTTCAATAAATTATAATTATATTTAATATATATAATTTTTTTTATAATTGGGGTGAAAAATGAGATTAAATCTAGGCTCTCATGACTACAACATAATAATACCCTTGCCACTAGGTTAAGAGGTTATTCTTTATATTTAAAATATTATTTCTTTACTAATTTTCTATATGTAAATATTTATTTTATATAGATATATACATTATCTTCATGTTATTATTTTATTATTTATATTGGTTTTTAGTAATTTTTATTCAAATTAATTATGTATAAACAAGCAAAGCTTTGAAATCTGTGGATATTTTCAGATATTTTGCTTTGGGTTTTTTTTGGGGGGGGGGGGGGGTGGGGATGGAATATTTGCTTTGGTTCTTACTATTATAAATACATGAAAATGAAACTGATGTAGAAACATTAATAATTCTTCAATTTGAAACAAGAAATTTCCTATTTTGCCCTTTATCTTTGATTAAAATATGTCATAAGTCTCCATACATTTTGCAAATTTGAAATTTAGTCCCTATAATTTTATTTCTAAGAATTTAATCATTCTACTTTTTAAAATTTTGAAATTTAGGTCCAATATTAACTGTCAAATTTATTTGTGTGACATTTATAAATTAAAAAAAATACTCATTCGATAGCCATGTAAATAAAAAAATGACGTTGTATTAAACCTGAATTTAACCAAAAAAAATTACGAGTGTAAACAGTTAAACTTGAATTTTGAAATAAGAAAAATAGATGAACTAAATTCCTAAAAATAAAAATATAAAGACTAAATTTTAAATTTTTAAAAGTAGAAACATATTTTAAGCAATATATCACATTGTTTTAGTGGGAAAGCCGGAAAGGTCATATTCTTGTGTACTTAAATGTGTTGGAAAAGTAGAAATGATGATTCCTTGGAATAAACACCATCTTATTGTCGTTAGTCAATATATTATGATTTTAAATGAGACACTTTGGTATTACCATCTTAGGATTCCCTTCTTTTTCTAATCAAAAGCTTCTTGTAAAATTTTTTATTAATAATGATTTGTTTTAGATATTCAATTTTTTTATGCAAATTCAAATAATATTTAGATTTATATATTTTGAAAATAAGCGTGTTTGAACGGTTTATAGAATACAAGTTTAATCAAAATTAAATTTTTTATTTAATATATAATTAATTTTAATTTTTATGATGTAAAACTAAATATTTTGTCTTTAAATAGTAAAATATTTATGAAAAAACTTCAAAATTTTATCAAATGATATTTAAAACCCATAAAATAAATTTGAAAATTAAAATGGGAAATCATCCCTAATTTTACCAATAGCAAATAATAGATTCGAATTTCGGATCCATTATTATTTTTTTAATTATTTTGGTTTACTAAATTCGGATATTTAATGTATTTATATATCCGGTAAATAATGTTATTTAATTTGAATACGAATTCATGTAATAATACACAATCTTTTATACAAGATTAGGGACGGGAAATGAGGGTCACATGGTTTGAATTCATGCTAGATAGATGTCTGATAAAAATTTTAATCACTGCTCCATTCAATATTATAAATGAATCTAGATATCCAAGAAATAGTGTTATTTTAATTTGAATTCATATAAATTTTTTTATATAAATTAAAATTAAAATATTTAAAAAAATTAATATAAATAATAGGTTGGACTATAAAGTAGGCATCTCGTTATATAATAATAATAAATAAATAAATAAAATGGTGAATTTAAAAATCAATTGGCTTGTCTAAAACTGATGAGAAGTTTGGTTTTATACGTGACCCTTTGGACCCATTCATTGAATCCCCGCAATTATTTACCTCTTAATCCTTATCCTTTCTCTATATAGCTTACCCCTTTTAATTTTAAGATTTTAGTGTACGGGAGGAACTTACAATGACTCTCTCGTTTTTCTTTATCTTATTAACAATATTACAATATTTTTAATATTAAAATGGATATGGAGAAAGTGTGGGTTTCAAATTATCAAAAAGGAGAAAATAGTAAGGTTGTTATTTAGTGGAGTAGATTGGTTGGATTAGTTGGATCTAGAATTAGTTGCATATCAGTTCGAAAACGAATATTGAGTTAGTTGAATTGAACAAAATATTAGTTAAAATTACTCGGTTGAACCAAATTTTTAATATTTATTATTTTTATGAATTTTTCTTTATTTATTTAATCGAACCGAACAAACTGGTGACTTGATCACCAATTCAATTTTAAAAACCTTGAAAAATAGTTCGTATTAGAAATAAATATAAAATTAAACCTTTTATTTATATATTTCCTATAATTTTCATAAACGTGACCATTTAAGGTCAATTTGGGTGTTGATTCAAAGGGGAAAAATTGGTGGAGAATTTGATACTTTTTTTTAGGAACATTCTGTCCAACCACCACTACTGGTGGTAGTTTTTGCTTTCAAAACTAACATATCAATAATCCTTTTAAGTTTTTTTTTGTCCCTTTTGACACTCATAAAGATATTTGTAGATCATATCGAGTGAAGATTTTGTTCATTATTAAAACTCGAATTCAAATGAAATTCTCAATAAATTTAGCTTCATATCATATATGTTTTTCTTAATATATTCTCTATAATACTGCCTACATGCAACTTTTAAGAATTTTCAACAGCAATAGATTAATTGAAAAGTTTTTATTTATTTATCACAAAAAAAGAAAATATTGTAGCTTAAAAATAGAAAAAAAGGCAGTTGATAGTCGAATCTCTTTTAATATGAAATTACCTATGATGTAGAAAACCTCCATGGTAATAAGCAAATACTAAAAGTAAAAAATAAAAAGATCTCTGTTAGTTCATAAAAAGGGAAATCATGAAGTATATTTAATGTTTAAATACAATAAAGCTGAAAGTTCAACAGTTGGACATCTCTTTTTTCGTAATAAAGGTTTAAACAAGAAATGATAGCTACAGGCTACAACCAATTATCCGTGTGCCATAGGGTGTGAATGCTACCAAAAATTGAAGAAGAAAGTGACTTTTCCTTTCCAATTGTTACACTAATTCGCTTTACTTCACGAAAGGGAACCACCACCAACCAGCATGAAACTACACGACAAAGCTACATAATGCATATATATAGGGTTAATTCCATGAAAGCTTCCTAAACTTGGGAGCAATTTCGATATTGATCCCCAACTTCAGAGCATTTCAATACAAGTATCCTATTGAATTATTCCCTAACTGTTCAATCACTCACCTGTATTATAAGTACTAGTTCCATTAAATTAATCAATTCAATACTTACACTAACAAAAAGAATCAAATAAGACAACTTTTAATAGAATAAATACTTACCATTTAACAAAGCTAACGTTCTTAAAACTTTTATAAATATGCAAATGAGATGTTTTGTTCCAAAAAAAAAAAAACATTTAAACCGATGATTGAATCAATTAGGCCACCGATTCGTCGATTCCACTAATTTGATTAAATAAATATCATTAAAACATTCATTAAAATAAAAATATATATTACAAACCTATTCAACCGACATTTTAATTCAATCTCTACCAGTTCGCGAACCAACCAAAACCTATTCAACCTCTTTCTAAATCATTATCCCAACCAATTCTCATCCAACTAGTCCAATCAACCAATCAAGTTCCAACAACCATGGTTCAAAGTTGAACTCCAAACTCCAAATGAAAAAAAAAAATTCATACCTTGTCTAAAAACTATTAAATGTCAGTTCTGTTAAAATTCAACATTATCTAATTCTTTTTTATCAATTTAAGAGTCAAACTAATTTGAACTGATCTCGATATCCATAATAGAGGGACCTGATAGGTACTTTCACCATCCTTTCCATCCCACATTTTCTGCTAGTTAGCAAACCGTTACCGACTGCTAATGGAACGATGCTAGAAATGCCAACAGAAGGGATCAATTTGGTATAATATTAAGGACCAAATTAGGACATTTTGAAATTTAGGAACTAAAATAAAATTTGCCCTAAAGGGACCTTTAGTGCGATTATATATATATCAGTCACACTAACACCGTATATATGAATAAATGTGAAAACTGATTCCTGTGAGACCCACTTCTCCATTGTCACTGTAATTGGGAACAAATGGCAAAAAATCACTGATCCTAATTCTAAAGAATCCCTGTTGCGGCTTGTCACTATACTACTATTTTATTCTGACAGGTTAAGTTCCATACGAGTATGTATCTGACACATATATACTCAATATTTTCAAGTTTTTCATATATTTAAAAACTCATGTCCATAATCCTATTTCGAACACAGATACTTGAAAAAAATTTAAAAGCAACAAAGTCCACATAACTGATTGCAACTGGCCACATCATCAACAAACCAGATTTCTCTTTTAATTTTTTTTTCTTCAGTGAACTGGAAGTTTCCACAAAAGAAGTGCAAGTTAGGGACATTTAGCAAACCTTTCGGACAAAGACAATAGGCTGTCCAAATCTGTTGCTATCAAAAACCACCATTGTGAATTGCATTTGCTGGTGGTAAGGAAAACCCTGCATCAGTTTGTCACTGAACCAAGGCACGGACCACCTTGTAACGGTCCTACCGTCCTTCATTATCTGCAATACCAATCAACAACATATCTTGAAAGCTATTGGCCAAATCTTCTATTCGTTACCTAAATGGCTTCTTAGGATCGAAATACGCGAGATAATCAGATCCTTTCTTTCACATTTATGTTTGGTTTCGACCAAGTTGGATAATTAGACCTAGTTCCAGATCTTGAAATTAGGCTTGAGATCCGGAACGAAAAAATGGATAAACTATTCGAAGCAGGAGGATAATAGCTATACAACAACTAAAACGGTAAAAATGGCATGAAGGAGCTCAAATAGACCGACGAGCAACAGTAATTGAAAGATATTTACTTCATTTCCATGAAATATAAATAGAAGCAAGTTGTCAAAAGTGTAATTCAGAAGACTAGAATGAACAATTGAAGAGATATGCTTTCCTAGGTTTTCAAAAATGGATCCTAAATCTCATGTATGGCTAAATACACCTTCTCCAAGCAAAAATTGAACCGGGACTGTCTATACAACAGGAACACTTCCATTAGGAGGCTGCAAAGGCCCCAGCAGTTTGTCTGCAGAAAATCAAACTACAAGAAGATTTGTAAAGAAAGAAGTCAAACTTTGGAACAAAACCGCAACTATGTTAGTAGACTACCTGAGTTTCCAGCAAAAGTATGGTGCTCAGGAACATATTTGCTTCGGGTCAATCCAACAGAATCAGCCTGAGGCCTTGGAATAATATCAACAGGATGCGGATTTGAGAAGTCATTGGATGGCAGGCACACCTCAGATTTACTCGAGCATAATTCTGAAATTTGGGCAAGAACTTGATCGGGCTTCTGCAGAGAAGACTCTGGCTGTATTTCAAGGAACATGAAATTAGTCAAAGTTTTTCTGAACTCAATGAATACTTCTAGATATTGCAGTGCAGCAAAAGAGTTACGGCAATCGACCATATAGATACAAATTTATTCTATTTAACTGATAAACAAGCCACTCAATCCTTGAAGTTTCAGTTTATCTGGATGCATAAAACATATGAATCACATAGGGCATATCTAGCACTTCATTATTTTTAAAAATCCATGCTGTGCTTCTTCATGATTAAAGAAGCACTAATTGCTTCAAATAATAAGCATCAGTCTTTAGTTTGCTTGGTGGATATTCGTCTGTTGAACTTTGAATAGCATTCCACTGATTGTTGAGGACTTTAACTTAAAGTCAAGGATGAGATCTTGAAGATATAAATGAAATTAATGACTAGGTATATTGTAAAAGTTAAATGGTGACCCTTTTTTCTGTTATTTTCGGTTTTTCCTACTAAATTAAAACAAGGTTGTAAGGGAAACTCAAGATTAATCATGAAAAAGGTTCCAGTTAGATGATTTAAAATAATCTCTCTTTAATTCATTTGTGTCCTCAAGCAAATCACATTCAAACTCATTACAACCTAGATGAAAGAGGAAAGCCTAAAGTAAGCATAGTTAGCAGGGGCAAACCTTCTTGGTAAGCAGATTATCTGCCTGTTCAAGAGGACAGACCCCCTGAGAAGAATCCCGTAACATCATCGTGCTCTGCTTTGACACTTGTCGATTAGCCATTTCACTGCAAAGTTCTTTGGTTGAAGTAATGAAGTACTGATGACTAAGCGCTAAGCGAAGACGACTATTTCTTTGAGAGTAATACATTTTGGTACTAAGAGGGGCAGGCGGATCTGATTTAATGGCAGGCAAAAAGAAAGTTCATGGTCAATTACAAGATTCAGAAACTATTTTACTTAAGTGAAAGCAGTAAGGCTTACCTTTTGTCAGTTTACAGTTAACGTTAGGGGTTTCACTTCTGGAAACTGTTCCAATTGGAGAGTCCTTTGCTGCAAGTGTACATGATAAACATTAATGCATGAGTAGCAACGAGCAACAATTCGGTAATAGGATAGCCTTTCTGAGAGGCATATATCTCTGCTCCAGAATTTTGGTTAAAAGCCATCCCAAGATCCTCAAACAAAACATCAAAAACTCTTATTGTGAACCAAAGGCTTTCTGCATTAGCTAAATGCCAGAGATATTGTACAACTGAGAATTTTCAGGAAATAGAATGACAACAACAAATTTAGTGTAGCCTTACATGCATACAGGTCATGTGAATTTAGAATCTTTTTCACACCAGAAGCTGTTTTTGGATCATCTGGCAAGGGAAGTCGGTTACCAGCTAGCCTACCAAAAAAAGAAAAGGAAGGCATCATCCACTAGAAAACAAAAAGATATTCAGAAAGAATAACAAAAGCTTGAATAACAAGAGGTGACCTACTTCATAAGGAGCCCGGAAAAATGCTAACAAAATATCACAATTCACAAGTACAACATTTTACAAAATCAATCATCCCCAGGCTGGCAGACTGTAGAGAAAGAAATGAATCAACCTAAATGCCAATATGCTCAGTCACTTAAAACCTTTCTCAAACATTTGCACTCATATACTCCATGTTTAAGCTACAGAAAAAAAGAATACAATTCTCATCTCAAAGGAAAGGAACAAGAAGAGGAAAACAGGTTCCTGGAAACCACAAATTGGGTAGAGTCAACAGTAATGAATAGGAAGATAATTACAAGCATGCTAAGGTAAAATTTGTTTTTGAGAAAGACAATTTTATCATGCTAAACTATAAGCAGACATCATTAGGACAAATGTACTATTATTTGAAAAGAAAAAAAAAAGGACAACGAGAATACAATTTAAAGCGTTTTGTTGAAGGTGGCACTAGAGAGGCCGATTGATCAGTATTCTGGGGACTAATTCCTGAGCCATCCATCAGATATCCCATATCTATACAAGTTGAATTCCCTAAAAGAAAAGGGAAATGATGCATCAAGCTAAAATAACGAAGCACTTGCTGCAAAGGGAGAACTGACATGTATTAACTAAATAATGACACATTTCACATAGGCATTACATCATAAAATCATACCATTAAATAATGGGAAAAGCAATAGAAATCAACAACATGATCCACTTACGTTTCACATGCATGGTTAAGGAAGAAGTCATTCCAATTTGCCCATCCACGAGGGACTCTGATGCTGTAGGATCATCATCAGCATCAATAATTTCGGATCTTTCCTGGTCCCCAGCTAGTGTAGGTTGGTCTAAGAGAGGTTAAGAAATATGAAAATATGAATTAACTAGGAAATACAAATTTCCTAGTAATGAAACCGAAAAATTAAGGCACTTCTTTAACATAAAACACAAGAAAACCAAAAAACAAATTTTCATTTAAAGAGAAAAAACATCTAAAGCTATTTTAAATACTTCTGATATTTCTATTTTCCCGAAAAAGGAGTACTAAGATTAGTATAGTAACAAATTGAATAAAAGGAGATTGAAATTTAAAAGCGAAGGCAACAAAAATAATTAAACACATTGGAGAAGAAAAAGGTGAAAAAAATTGGATACTAGCATAAGCTGCTAGTGACTTCTTCCTTTCCTTCCTTGGAGGTTTCCTATGGCCTGTATTACCATCAAGCTCCAAAATAATTTCTTCTGTGATTTTTAGTGACCTACAGAGTTCTGGAAAAATCGGCAGGGAGAGAAAAGAAACAATTTCAGTGAAGCACCACTAACTAGAGAAACAATGTAGACAAAATGACCATAAATCCCTAGTTCATACTGCTTATAGAAAGATCATTGAGAACAATACCAATTGACTGACAACAGAAATTACATTAAATGCAGATAAATGTTTATCAAAATTATAGATGAATATAATAAACTAGTCTTAACATCAATTTTAGCAACAGGATTCAAATAGTGCAAAAACATTTTAAGCGCCTTAACTGTGTTTGAATTAATCATTATGACAAATTGGGAAAAGTTGGTTACAAAAGTAAAATGCATCCATACCTGCATGAGCAGCATATTGACTGGCCTTGACCGGCTTCTTACAAGCATTACAACATACCTTCATGATTATATTAAACAATTACGCGACAGAAAAAAATTTTGGTGTGCACAAAAACAACTTATGTAGAAACCAACGAACTGACTGTATAAAGAATAAATTTCTACCTTGGTGAAGACACAACCTTAAAACTAAAAACAAATAAAACACACTTTGGATGCTACAAAGAAAATTTGGTAACTAAGAATGTAAAAAGCAAGCCACTTGGTGAGTATTCTCATGCGAAAAAGTTAAACTCTAGGTGGCATTTAATTAACCATACATTTGTAAAACCCCATGTATGACTCAAATGTTGAATTTCTTTTTTATTTAAGATTATACATCAGCAATCCAAACCATATAGAGGGAGCCTTAATAGGCAAAAGGTATCATAGTTATAGATCAGAGAGAGCATTAACAGAAACAACTCTTTAGATGAAAGAGTTTTATACATGATGTCAAAGAGAACTGAGATTTCATAGCTCAGATAAACTCACCAAATTTAACGGATCAGTCATGGGCTTCAAGCCAAAGACATGCATATCTGTGAGAAAAATCAACGTGCCATCATAAAGAATGAACACAGCATGGCCCATATAATTTGGTGCAAGAGAAACATTATTAAATTGAAAAACCAACAAAACAAACATTAGTCCGCACAGCATCACCTTCTTCCTCAAGTAAATTTGCCTCATCTGCCTCATGCAATTCTCTGTAAATGTATTGAGCAGCTAATTTTTTATTGCCAACCTCCTCTGCCAACAGCAAGGACAATGTCAATACCAATGTTGTTTAATAAATTGGACCAACATATCCAATTCATTTGAAACAGTAAGACCTAAATTTGTTAACACATCCTCCGAGAGCAAGCAACAATGATCAAGTTTAAGGTGTGGTTACATAAATTTGACAACATGCTTCTTTTGTTTTAACTATTTTAAAAGAGAAGCAAGAGTTTTACACATCTAATTACATGCTTGAATAAGACAGAGAGAGAGAACAAAAACAATAAAAAAAGATCTAGTAAATGGATCACAAGTGCGAAATATTCAGGGAGAAACAGAAGTTGTGGGTTCTCTTTTTGTGGTGGAGCAGAGCTACCACTAACTTCACTATAATAATTACAGAGACCTTCTCAAAAAGAAAGAATAATTACAGAGTTTCTCAAAAAGAAGAGACCAATTGTATGACACAACATATTTATCTCCCTTAAAGCATTCAGATCATGACAGTTACATACAATATAAAAGAATAAAAGTAAGAAACGGGTGGTGCAAAATTGAGATATTTCTTTAATCATTTC
Source organism: Gossypium australe (assembly GCA_005393395.2). Classification (NCBI taxonomy): domain Eukaryota; kingdom Viridiplantae; phylum Streptophyta; class Magnoliopsida; order Malvales; family Malvaceae; genus Gossypium; species Gossypium australe. Next base: position 36,408,341 of record CM016622.1, read on the forward strand.
TCTTACGTCAGTTCATTTGCAACGTTCTATTTCACTTCCTAGTAACTAATTACTGATTGCTCGCAAAATTACACCGCATCATTTCAATTTGACCATGCAACCAAGGAGTGCAAATTATTAAAATTTGTATAACACATAGGATGTCAAAACAACATGCGTTGCTTCAACTCTTCATTTTCTTTGAAATACCCATGTTGGACACATATGGACGTGGATGTGAGGATATAATCCCAAGACGCTCTAAATACAAGGAAACTTGTTAAGAAAGGGCATACACGTGCCAGTCACATACTCTATCTTTCACACCCGAATTGAAGTAACATATTGAAAGCATAAACATTCCGATATTTCATACCGTGTAATAATAGTGTACCTGCTATACTCGGCGAGATGCTTCCTGCTTCAAGAAGCCTAGCCATAACCGCCATTCTACCACTTCCCAGTGAGCATACCATTGAGACACAAAGCTAGCTCCGAATCTATACACTGCAATAAGCAATGCAGATAAAATCACCACAATGTTACTACAGCAATGTATAGCTCATAATTAATAGCATCAAAATACTAATACTAATAATAATTCCACGCGTTTAAAAGTTATTGTTTTTCAATAAATGCTGGCAATTCCAGGAGTTAAAAAGTTTGATAACTATCATGTTTGTAAAATTGTATATTATTAACCATTTCCTTTTCATATTAATTTTTTAAGAGAAATAAAATTTAAATAATTAAAGGAAACTCAAATGTAAAAAAATGTGATTAAACAAAATTTAAAATAAAAACGAGGAAAAATTATATACATTGTAAATTCACATATATAAAAAAATCTTACGCAGTCATGCAATCCAGAATAAAGAAAATAAAAGAAATTATAGCTCGATAAAAAAAATTACATTTTTTTTTAAAAATAAAAAAAAACCTATAAAAATAGAATATGAAAATGATAAAGAATAAAGACTCACCTCGATCTACACCATAAAAATTTTGGGAAAAACCCTAAAATTGCGGAGAAAGTTAAAAAATTCGAATTAGTTCTCAAAACAATGCGCTGATCCCGACGCAATGCGAGTGAAACTAAAAGTTCAGGAAAGAGCTGCAATGTCGGGAATGGAAACCCTAGGCGGAGAGAAGAGATGAGTTGGCATTGTGGCGGAGCAAAATTGGGAAGGAAAAATAAAACGAAAACATAAAACTGACGGTTTTTCTCTTTTGGATTTTGGTTTTGCGTTAATATATGCGCAGGGGGTTGCATTATAGTGATGTGGTCCTCGCCGCATTAGATAGCAGGCTACTTTTGACACTTTTAAAATTAAAAATATTATAAATAACAATATAAATTTTGAACTGAGTTCTTTCAAAAAGAAATTTGAATTGACCTCTCATCCGCCCGGTTGGGTAGGCCCAGCTAAGACCGGGCTATATCGCTTTTGAATTCAACTTGTTTATGGGCTAAGTGATTAGATCGGTCCAACCGGCTCGGCCTGAGTTTTGGCAATGATATTTTGTCTTTGAATCTGGTTCTGTCCGAATTTAAATTGAATAATTTGAAATATATTTTTATTTAAATTTAAGCATATAAAATAAAAATATTAATATTAGATATTTTATTTTTTAAAATAGTAGAGTGAGTTATTTGGGTGAGTCGGGCTGAGTTAGGACTCAATCCTATTTTTTTTTTAAATCAAACTATAGCTTGGCCCAACTTAATTAATTAATCCTTCAATTACCGCCATCTAGATTTTCCAAAGTGCAAACAAGTACTTTTTTGAACTTGATAAATAATGCCAACTTGAGAGACTTGGTAAATACATTAACAACTTGATCTTAACTTTTACAATTCTTTAGCTCAATTGTTCTTTTATGATTAAGTTTTCACAAAAAGGTAATATTTTATATCAATATGCTTGTTTCTTCTGTGTAGCATAAGAAATTTCTTTTTCTTTTTTTTTTTTTTTTTACGATTGGATGATTGAGTTGTTTTTACAAAAATTTGTAGTGTCTCTTTCTTGCTTGAGTTCCAAGTCTTCAAGAATTTTCCTAAACCAAATAGCTTGACAAGAACAAGCTTGTGGAGCTTCAATATGATCACACCAAACTTGTGGAGCTTGTTTTAGTCCATATAAAACATTTTGCAATCTATAAATTTTATGCTCTTTTTTTTTTATCTTAATATAATTATGGAGTTGTTCAATAAATACCTCTTCCATGCAAGAATGTCAATTTGATATTTAATTGAAAGTTAGGCCAATAATTATGTATTGCTAATGCAATCATCAATATGATGATGTCATGTACTGTAACTAGGGCAAAAACTTATATGTAGTCCACACCGTACTTTTACTTGTGCCCATTAGCTACTTACCACGCCTTTCACTTGTCAACTTGGCCATTTTCCTTCACATTTATCTTGTAGACCCACTTGACACCAATGGTTTTATGCCCTTTAGGAAGATCAACCAACTCCCAAGTATAATTTCTTTCGGTGGCTTCAATTTCAACATCCATTGCCTCTTGCTATTTTGCTTCCTTGAAAGCACTTTCAAAATTTGTTGGGTCACAAACTACAAGCAATGCAAAATGAGTAAATGCATCATCATTTTCTCTAATTTCAGTAACATCATAATATTGCATCCATATATGTAGGGGCGAAGCCAGGGGGCTGGCATGGGCCCCGGCCCCCTCTAAAATATAATATTTCTATTTAGGCCCTTAGAATTTTTTAAAAATTTTAAATTAGTAAAAGTAAAATTGCACTTTGGCCCCCCTAAAGTTATAAAAAATTAATTTAATCATTTACAAATTATAAAGATATAAACTATAAAAAATTAAAATTTTATCTGGCCCCCCTAAAAAATTGTTCTGGCTTCGCCCCTACTGGAACACCTAGTTTATGATAAAGCCAACAACAAAGTGGGGAAAGAAAATTTCCCAAGCTTACAAGAAGAGTTGCAGAAAACCGTTGGGGAGAAAGTTCCAAGCTTCCTTCAATCTATTATGAGCAGAATCGAAGAGGATCGTGGAATAGAGACTGATTTTACCCATGAAGCTATTTAAATTCTGGTTTCTGCTACAATAAAAGAGATGGAAGATTGTCCAGTTGAAAAATTGGACTTAGATACATTGAAAAAGTGGGGGGCTACACTTAATAGGGGCAGGGGCGAAGCCAGGGGGCTAGCATGGGCCCCGGCCCCCTAAAATGTAATATTGTTATTTAGGCCCTTAGAATTTTTTAAAATTTTAAATTAGTAAAGGTAAAATTGCACTTTGGCCCCTCTAAAGTTATAAAAATTCAATTTAATCATTTACAAATTATAAAGATATAAACTATAAAAAATTAAAATTTTATCCGGCCCCCTCTAAAGAATTGTTCTGGCTTCGCCCCTGAATAGGGGCAAGGGCGAAGCCAGGGGGGCTAGCATGGGCCCCGGCCCCCCTAAAATGTAATATTGCTATTTAGGCCCTTAGAATTTTTTAAAAATTTTAAATTAGTAAAAGTAAAATTACACTTTGGCCCCCTCTAAAGTTATAAAAATTCAATTTAATCATTTACAAATTATAAAGATATAAACTATAAAAAATTAAAATTTTATCCGCCCCCCCTAAAAAATTATTTTGACTTCGCCTCTGCTGGAACACCTAGTTTATGATAAAGCCAACAACAAAGTGGGGAAAGAAAGTTTCCCAAGCTTACAAGAAGAGTTGCAGAAAATTGTTGGGGAGAAAGTTCCAAGCTTCCTTCAATCTATTGTGAGCAGAATCGAAAAGGATCATGGAATAGAGACTGATTTTACCCATGAAGCTATTCAAATTCTGGTTTCTGCTGCAATAAAAGAGATGGAAGATTGTCTAGTTGAAAAACTGGACTTAGATGCATTGAAAAAGTAAGGGGCTACACTTAATAGGGGCGGGGGTGAAGCCAGGGGGCTGGCATGGGCCCCGCCCTCTCTAAAATGTAATATTGCTATTTAGGCCCTTAGAATTTTTTAAAAATTTTAAATTAGTAAAGGTAAAATTACACTTTGCCCCCCTAAAGTTATAAAAATTCAATTTAATCCTTTACAAATTATAAAGATATAAACTATAAAAAATTAAAAATTTATCCAGCCCCCCTAAAAAATTGTTCTGGCTTTGCCCCTGAATAGGGGCAGGGGCGAAGCCAGGGGGGCTGGCATGGGCCTCGGCCCCCCTAAAATGTAATATTGCTATTTAGGCCCTTAGAATTTTTTAAAAATTTTAAATTAGTAAAGGTAAAATTACATTTTGGCCCCCTAAAGTTATAAAAATTCAATTTAATCCTTTACAAATTATAAAGATATAAACTATAAAAAATTAAAATTTTATCCGGCCCCCCTAAAAAATTGTTTAGGCTTCGCCCCTGTTTGGGAATGGAAGGACAATAAGACAGATATGGAATCAGTGCTCGTCAAGCCATGGCCAGTGCAACCGGATGTGCAGGGCATTCAGCAAGAGTTCCAAGAAATAGCTAAGGCCAATTTAGAACCAGAAAAGGATAAGGAAAGATCGCTCGAAATAGCATCCAAGTTTGATATATTACAACGACAGCATAAAGAGGTATGTTAAATTTTTACAAATTTAATTACTCAATCTAAGTCTCCCATCTAACTTTTTAATTTGGTTTTTCAATACTCAAAAACCGCTGGGAACAGTGACCTATTGGTATGCATAATTTTCTTTTAATTTTATGATGACTGAAACTTGAGCTTGCCTTTCTTACATCTTTCTAATTAAATTCCAGGATTACATCGTGAATCATTTAGGTTTATATTTTCAGGATTCCTTCTTGGAGGAATTAAAGGAATAGGTATGACACATGTATATATATATATATATATATATAATGCATTGGACATTAGCTGACCCAAGTAGTAACATAAGCATCTTGCAATAGACATCACATTAAATCTCAACTAATCATAGACATACCATTCTCATAATTTATGGTTTACTTTTCTATGTTTATTGTTTCAGTTTTCTGCAAGGTCCCCATCTCTACCCTCTGCTTTTAGTGTTCTGGAATTATAGGGGCAGGGGCGAAGCCGGGGGGCTGGCATGGGCCCCGACCCCCCTAAAATGTAATATTGTTATTTAGGTCCTTAGAATTTTTAAAAATTTTAAATTAGTAAAAGTAAAATTACACTTTGCCCCCCAAAGTTATAAAAATTCAATTTAATCCTTTACAAATTATAAAAATATAAATTATAAAAAATTAAAATTTTATCCGGCCCCTCTAAAAAATTGATCTGGCTTCGCCCCTGCTGGAACACCTAGTTTATGATAAAGCCAACAACAAAGTGGGGAAAGAAAGTTTCCCAGACTTACAAGAAGAGTTGTAGAAAACCATTGGGGAGAAAGTTCCAAGCTTCCTTCAATCTATTGTGAGCAGAATCGAAAAGGATCGTGGAATAGAGACTGATTTTACCCATGAAGCTATTCAAATTCTGGTTTCTGCTGCAATAAAATAGATGGAAGATTGTCCAGTTGAAAAATTGGACTTAGATACATTGAAAAAGTAGGGGGGCTACACTTAATAGGGGCAGGGGCGAAGCCAGGGGGTTGGCATGGGCCCCGGCCCTCTCTAAAATGTAATATTGCTATTTAGGCCCTTAGAATTTTTTAAAAATTTTAAATTAGTAAAGGTAAAATTACACTTTGACCCCCTAAAGTTATAAAAATTCAATTTAATCATTTACAAATTATAAAGATATAAACTATAAAAAATTAAAATTTTATCCAGCCCCCCTAATAAATTATTCTGGCTTCGCCCCTGAATAGGGACAGGGGCGAAGCCAGGGGGCTGGCATGGGCCCCGGCCCCCTCTAAAATGTAATATTGCTATTTAAGCCCTTAAAATTTTTTAAAAATTTTAAATTAGTAAAGGTAAAATTGCACTTTGCCCCCTAAAGTTATAAAAATTCAATTTAATCCTTTACAAATTATAAAGATATAAACTATAAAAAATTAAAATTGTATCCGGCCCCCCTAAAAAATTGTTCTGGCTTCGCCCCTGCATATATGCCTTCTTCGAACACATACGATGCTTTAGTTGCTACACTAGTTTTTTCTTCTTGTGTTGGCAAAATTTCAGTGGCTGGTCGAGAAGTGTTCTCGGGCATTCGAGTTTCTTCAACTTCATTAGCATAAGGGACTTTAGTAGGCTCATGTTCATCCCAATCCCAAGAGTTCTCTTCATCAACACACAACATCTTAACTTATCACAAGTTTCTTTGTCATAAGATTGAACAATCTATATGTCTTTGATGTTTCATTAATACTAAGAAAGACACACTTCTCATCTCTATCATCAATCTTCTTCTTTTTCTCCTTTGGGTGGCGATAATCTAGGGTCCAAACTTAAGGTCATGCCTTTAACCAATCTGAACCATCAATAGCCTTTTGATGCATTGACAATAGAGGTGTTCATGGGCTGGGCGGCCCGATCGAAATTTGGGAGGGCTTGGGCAAAAATATAAGCCCGAAAAATGGGCTTGGACAAAAAATAAGGCCCGTTTAAAAAATGGGCCGAGCCTCGGGTAAGGTATTTTTGGCCCGGCCCGAATTCACTAAATGATAAAAAAAATCTGCTATTTTTTATTTATTTTTGAATGTTGTTTTCTTGTTGTTTTCTCCTTATTTTGCTACCATATTACTATTATGTTGCTACTATTTTGTTGTTATTGATTGAATATTGTATAAAACTTATTTTATTGTTAATTTTGTTATTATTTTAAAGGCATTTGTTAATTTTATTATTATTTTAGAGATATTTGCTTGTTAAGTTACATCTATCTTAGTGTTATTTAAGTCTACATATTTTTTTAAAATTTATTTTCAATTTGTTGGGAAATATTTATTTTGATTTTTTTAGTATTTTTGATGTATTATATATATTTAAAAATTATATAAATTAATATAAAAATTTAATATGGGCGGACCGGGCTGGGCCGGGCCCGAGTTTTAGCATTTTTATATGGGTTGGGCTTGGGAAAATTTTAGGCCCATTTTTGGGCCCGGCTCGTCCCGAGCCCGATGAATGGGCTTAAATTTTTAGTTGAGCCCGACCCGGCTCGACCCATGAACACCTCTAATTGACAATGTTTGGACTTATTTCTCTAGAAAGATGAAGCCCCATATAACAAATGGAAGGACTTACCCTTCCGAAAGACCAACAAAAGATAAAACATTAAGCCTACACTGCATAGGTGGGTACTATCCCTTACCTTGGACAACCACCATATACGTTTGGTGGTTGGAATATCAAAGAAACAAAAAAAAAAAAAAACACGACAAAGAGACAAAAAAACTAAAGGGATTAACATTCAAACGTTTACAAGACAAGCTATGGCTAGGGGTGTTTAAATTTCGGTTAAAATTGAATTAATCGACCGAACCGGTCTAATTCAGTTAATCGGTCGCTTAATCGATCTAATTCGGTCGGAGGTCGATTAATGATTTTTTGGAAGTTTGATTATCATTTAATTCGGTTCGAAATCCAGTAATTAACCAAATTAACCGAACTTAATAATTAATAATACAAATTATATGTAGTTTTAATTCGGATAATTCGGTCAAATGAACATTATCAATTTTATTTTTATATGTTTTATACTTGTTTTAAATAGAAAAACGAAAACATATAAATTTCAGTTAATTCGATTTCAGTTCAGTTAACTTTTTTTGAAAAAAATTTGATTCAGTTAATGGTTAAATGATTAAAATTTTTTGACTAATTCGGTTAATACTAATTTGGTTTGGGTTAACCGTTTGAACACCCTAACCATGGCAACTGTTTAAAATGATCGACAACTCATCCTCGTTAGTCTTGTACTAACTCTGCAAAGATAGCTTAACCAAACAATAATAGAATCACAACCCTTTAGGGTTAACAAACTAAAAACTATATACATTGCTTCGAGCCAAGCAAAAAAAGTAAGGTAAATTACTCCGATAGCCACCCAACTATTAGTAAGTTTCTTTTTTGGTCACCAAACTATGAAAAGTACTTACAAAATGATCACCCAACTAATCAATTTTTTTTGTCACTGATTGTTAATAGCTAATGGAAAGATAACATGACATTTTAAAATTGGCATAATAACAAAATTAGCGCTTAACGTTTATACATTGTGTTAATTTAATCTTAATTTTTTTAAAAAAAATTAGCTCTTAATATTTACACATTACCTAATTTTATCCTAGTTTTACATGAAAATGTAATTCATTACACAATGAGTAGATTTGGAATAAAAACAAAAATAATTTTTTTAATTTATTATTAAATTAGGTAATCCTCAAATATATTGCTTTCCTTAAAACTTTAAATGGTTGAGAACTTGATATCTTTTAATAACAATTAACTTGTTTTTATTAGCTTGAGCTAACTGCCATTGACGAGGCAAATCAAAGCTTAATCTTTTTGAAGTTGTTAGACTTGAAATCGGGTTGAATTAACAAAGTGGATACTTTTTATTTTTAAGGAATTGAATTAGCTAGTTTACAAGATTTGGGTCATTTTATTTATTCTTCTTGTTCTTCATTTTTTCTATTAAGTCAAATGTAGGGACGATGTCACAAAAGGACGAAGTGGTAGCACTTTAATCGCTCCTATTTACCAACGAAACCCATTGTTTGATGTTAGCTTTGGCGACCAATAATACAAGTTCATTATGACTCTATTTGAACTCTCGGGTCCCCAAACCGTTTAGCTTATCCACTCCCCAAACTTATCTAAGATTATTGAGGCTTCGACTATGGAAGTTGATGATATCAAAAGCACTTTTGTTTTCCTTATAATAGTGAACTAAATGAATGAGTGACAAGACTCTTTGTGTTTGTAAAGACGTAATAATGACAACAACAACAACAACAATAAGAGCAACTCAGCTGATTTGATGTCGAACGATTCAAGCACAAAATTATGAAATCTGAAAAAAATGAATCGGCGAAAACTTAGTCATCTCAGTTGTTAGTGGTCAATCCAACGATGAAGAATTAGAGTATCAAAAGAAAATAATGAGATAAGGTAAACATTATGACCTAGGGTTTTCTGGTGTTTTCATTTTTGGTATGCTTTTGATCAAATTTAGTTGATAAATTTATCTATTTTAGCTTTTTAGGTGAAAAGATCGCAGAAAAGCAAAAATATGCAAAAAAAAGGACCAAATTATATAATGTGTAAACTTCGACGGTTAAATGTTTTAAAATGTTTGAGGATTAAAGTTGCTATTATTCCAATTTTAAAAGCTGAAACGTCAAATTTTCGTTAGCCATTTAATGACGGGCGACAAAAGAGGAAAAAATCGAATAACCAAGTGACCATTTTGTAACTTTTACTAATAGTTGAGTGACTATAGGAATGAATCTGAGGAAGGTAGGCAAGGGCCCCTCAAATGGAAAATTTGTTTTATAAGTTTTTATCAAATGATTAAATTAAAAATTGGTTTAAAATAAAATTACACTTTAACCCCTTAAAATAAAAAAAATTATATATAATCCCTTTAAAAATATGAAATCTTAAATTAATATATTATAAAATTATATTGCGAAATGATTCCACCGTGATTTACCCAAAAAATAATATATATTGATTCGTATTATGGTAGAGAGTCCTTGAAACAAAAACAACGAAATGTAAAACCTATTTATAACTAAAGGCACTAATAACTTTCAGGCCCGTCGCACTCTTTTCCTCGGAAAGAAATTGAGCGTAAGAGAGTGCTTCAAATCTATCAATAATGACAATAAAAGAGGCCATGGCAGGAACATATTGTATAGGGTCTAATTTCACAAAAGAAAAACCATATCATGTCATGTCATGTGAACCTTGATTGCCTCGTTCTTTTCTTCTCCTTCCATTCCCTCTCCAAATAATGAAGACCCATGGAATCATCCCATGCATCCGACACCACAGTCACAGCCATACACTTATCATACTTTCTTTGACTAATTATAATCGACGGTTAAGATCGTTTTAAGAAAAATTTGAACTTTCTTTTCCAAGAGGTGTATAAATACATTTCCTTTCGGCGGACTCTTTCTCTGCCATCTCTTCGCTTGTTAACTGTCCGAACGGTAAAACTCTCTGCGGTTCTCTTATTTAAATTTAGGGTAAATTGCATCTGTTGTCCCTTAATTTTGGTCAATATTATGTTTCGGTCACTTAATTTTTTTAATTATTTAATAGTCATTAATGTTATCGGATTATTAGATACATAATGTGATATGTTATTTAAAGAGTTAATAACCAATTTATTATTGAATTATAAATAAAATATTGTTTTGATATATTTAAATTATTTTTTTAATAATTATTCTAAGTTTTTTAAAAAATATTAAAAATAAATTAAAATTACTAAAAATATAAAATGTATTATAAATAATTATTATGAAATTAAATAAAAATTATCATATTAAAATAAAACTCTCCCCACCCCGTTCCCCTTCTCTCCCCCATGCGTCATTTACGATACCAGCAAATGAAAAAATTCGGTCGCAAATGGTTATTGACATACCATACCAATACAGTTCTTCAAATCTTGAATCCGTAGTCGACCTGTCAAACATGGTAGATTCAAATACATTGGTGGGGCTGGAATTTTGGAATCAATCCAGGCCCAGTTTGGACCATTTCAAGTAAGACAAATTAGACGAACTTGGTTAAAAACATCCCTCATATTAGACTCACCCTTTTGTTCTTGCTCCCTTTTTATGGAGTGATTAAATTTGAACTCTTTTGACAATTTTGCATCAATTCATTTTGTAATTTAATGATGTGATAGGAATTTTCTTCTTGTACGAAATTAGGTATATGTCTGGTAGCTGGTAATATAGAATGGGAATTGAAAATGTTGGGAATAGTCCCGTATAAATAATGAGATAATAAAAATGAATAAGAACGAGCATAAATATTTTATGTGGAAAACCTTTTGAAAATGATAAAAAAATTACGGGTAAAAGAGACTTCGGCTTTTCACTAATGAGTAAACAAATATGAGTATAATATAGAGAAAATAAGCTTAAATGTACTAAACATATAAACCCATACCCTAAAAATAAAGCCCTAACTTTTCATAGAGTTCTCTCAAACGGGGTACAAAATTCTTTCCATAATTACCACGAAAACTGTCACCAAAACTTATCTGCGACTACAACTTGTCACCCCCAAATGAAAAACCCTATAGTACTACATCTTGCCTTTTTAATTGGCTTCTTGAATCAGGGATATAATGACCCTTTTAAATAGACTAAAACTAGAGTCTTAATATGACTATAATATTCCTAAAATAATATAGTAGAGTTTAACTAAGAGAAAAAAATTTGATTGAATTTGAGAACACACCGTCATTTTGTTTTTTTCTTGTCGGAATATTGTCTGTTGTGTCGACGCGACGAGGATACTGTCGCGACGTGGTCTAATAACTACGAAGCACACTCCAGAGAAAATCTTGTTTCAGCCTTGCCTTTTTGTAGTGTCATATAATTAGAAATTTGTAGGACATGATTATTTCTTTTACAACCAAAGGCAAAAGAGAGGATCAGGGTGGGGGATAGTTATTTTATTTTATGTAATATTAATATAATGAATTTTACTTAATATTAATATAAAATTTTTAGTTAATTTTTATATAATTTTATATGTAATTTTAATTTTTTTAAATTTAAAATAATTATTAAGAAAATAATTAAACAGATCAAAATAATGTTTTATTTATATTTTCAAATTGGTTATCTGCCCTTTAAATAAAGGTGTCACGTTGTCATCTTAACTGGAAATAATAAATGAGTGGCAAAAATGTAACAATTCGATAACGTGAATGACTATTTCGTAAGTAAAAAATGCTAAAGGGCTGAAACGTAATATTGACCAATGTTAAGGGACAACAGGTGTAATTTACCCTTAAATTTAATATATATATTAGAATTAAAAAAAAAAAAGTATTCTCTGTTCTTCGTCAACTCGAATAAGCTGCTTTTCGGTTAAGATACCGAATCAGATTCTGGTTGGAACTTTATGATCCAAAACGAGGACGTTTTATTCTCAGTTCAATACTTTTCTAACCACGGAACTGAGTTGAGGTGAGTTGGATTCTGACTCAGTTTTTCTCATGCTGATTTATTTTTTTATTTTTTATTTTATAAATTCTTCTTTGTATATTTGAAGCTTTCTTTTTTGAGTTGCTGTAGTAGTTCTGTTTGGCCGGTGAGAAAAAGAGTAGGAAAAAGGTGGAAAAAAACAAGGAATTCGTTGTAGAGTTTGAATCATTCCATTTTTATTTTCGTTCTGATTTTATGTGTTTCGAATTTTATTTTCACCTATTCTCTACTGTTTCTCTGCAGTCAAACTAGAAATGATAAGAAACTGAATTTCCAGCGGAATTAGCACCTGGAATGGGAGTTTCCTGATCCAAAATCAAATACTTGAATCAAAATTAAATTCTTAGTTCGTACTTTCAAAATCATTTAATTCTTGATTGTTAATACGATGACAATCGGGATAATAAGCTCCGCTTTAGCAAATTCAGAGACGATTTTAGCCTCTGATCATGGCTCAATAGTTTCAATAAACTTATTCGTGGCGCTTCTTTGCGGGTGTATCGTGATTGGTCATTTACTAGAGGAAAATCGATGGATGAACGAGTCTATTACTGCTCTGGCCATAGTAAGTTTTAATTTTGCATATATACATATAAATATTGTTAAGGAAACAAAAGCCATTAATTTTCGTAATTCTGAATATTTCTTTTTGTTGCAGGGAGTATGTACTGGAGTTATAATTTTGCTTACAACAGGGGGAAAAAGCTCACGTCTTCTAGTTTTCAGTGAAGATTTGTTCTTCATTTATTTGCTTCCTCCTATTATTTTCAATGCGGGGTGAGTTATTGATGCTTGCATTTAATCTTTACTTTTGTATTGTACTTATTTTTTAAGGAACACGATTTATATGTTTTAGTTGTTTATGTAAAAGTACATATAGATTCGGGTTTTTTTTTTTTTTTTTCATTTTTTCAGTTTAGTTTTGGGTGGTATAAGAGGACTATGTTGCTCTGACTCTTTATTTTTCTTAAATTATTTTTGGTAACCACACCCGAGTCCAAGTAACATGGTATTGGGATAATACTTGATTGTTCTTTACTATACTAAAAGCATCTGAACAAATGATTGATAATTTATCTTTGTACCACCAGATTCCAAGTGAAGAAGAAACAATTTTTCCGCAACTTTATGACTATCATGCTGTTTGGTGCAGTTGGTACTTTAATATCCTTTTGCGTCATTTCTATAGGTATGTTTAATGGTTTAATAACCTTATTATGTCTCATATTTTAATTTAGTTGCTGAAGCTCAAAGGTCTTACCCTGCTTGTGTTTCCTTGAACAACTTGACATTGTAGTTGAAGGTGGCTGGTTTATGGAATCCGTTGGTTTCGAATTATTATTGAAACTTGGACTCTTATTTTGGTTGAAGTACCTTTCTGCAACATTCATGTTAGCACATATTTAGGCATGAGTATGGGATATGATCCTACAAGGATCTTCCAAGTACAGTACATGAAAATAATTGGGAAAATTGAAAATAAATGCATCAGACACATACTCGTATTTGCGACTTGCACCTAAATCCTAGTAATATAGCAATTTATAATGAAATTGGTCATATTCCAGAGAATAACGCTGGTTAAAAATTTTATACCATGATGATGGAATAATTGGAATCATGCCCTTAAGTTATTTGTGTTAATAACTGCATATTGCATCTATATTACTTGGACTCAAGTGTGAGCACTAGGTAAGAGAATGTGTCTGGAACGGATATGTTAAATTTTTATAAAGTTTTTCCATGTATTTGGAGTCTTTTGGAGGGTTATATTCTTATACCTATATCCAAAAATATGTCCAACATGGGTGATGAACTTAGGTACTTCAAAAAAGAAAAATAAAGTACTGGAGATCCTACCATCTATTAATTTGTCCTCTTATTGTGAATTAGGTGCCACACATTTCTTCAAGAAAATGAACATCGGTGATCTTACTTTAGGGGATTATCTTGGTAATATTCGTGTCGCTACATCTTCTCCTATTATTGTTGAAATTTATGTTTTACACTTTTGCTAATTCTACTCTCTTAACTGCAGCAATTGGTGCAATATTTTCTGCAACAGATTCTGTGTGCACTTTGCAAGTATGTCTGTGTGAGATCTAGATTCTTATTAGAACTTTTAAAGGGCAGTTGTGCTCTAGTTGTTGGACTCTTTCTTTAAGAGTACTTAGGTTCGACACCCGTATGCGACACTCATAATCGAGTTCGAGTAACATAAGTTGTGGTGACCTATTCTCTCCTTATTCATTCAGGTGCTTAATCAAGATGAGACACCTTTATTATACAGTCTGGTTTTTGGTGAGGGAGTTGTCAATGATGCCACATCAGTGGTTCTTTTCAATGCAATCCAAACCTTTGATCTTTCTCACATCGACTCTACCATGGCTTTGCAATACATCGGAAACTTTTTGTATTTATTTATTTTAAGTACTTTGCTTGGAGTTTTGGTGAGGCTTTCATTCTCTTCTCAGTTTGAATTTCCTTGATTTTGGTTGGATTTATTTATTTATTTTTGTTTATCTTCTACAGGCTGGACTGCTTAGCGCTTACATTATTAGAAAGCTCTATTTTGGAAGGTATGCATATAAGTAGTGTTCATTTGTTTGCCTCATCTAACTTGCTGAGGGTAAATTGAATTATCTGATAATTTCATGAGATATGAGAATGTAGAATGGTTGAACATTTCACATCCTCAATTTGGGTTGAACATAATATATTTATATTATGTTATTGTGTTATGTAGCGTTGATAACAGTTAGGTTCGGTTTTTAAACAATTATGATTAATGTGCAGTATTTTAAAGTTATTTTCACTAAGTTATAAAAATATTTATTTTTATATTATAAAAATAAAATTAATAAAAAATTAAATAAAAATTATAATTCGGTTCAGTTTGAATGTTACTTTTTTTCTTTTTTCTTTTTACTTATGAAAATAAAATTTGAACAGAATCAAATACATTAAGATAATATATGAACCAAATACTCCTATTCGAATCAGCTTTCAATTTTCTCTGTTTCTTTAAACCCTGCTGTTATGTAATTAGTTATATACACTAGTAAATACTTGCTTATGTCATAAATGAAGGAAAAGGGTTCCATCTTTTAAGATAGTATCCTCATTTCTCTCCCCTTCTTGTAAAACAGGCACTCCACTGATCGTGAGGTTGCTCTCATGATGCTTATGGCTTACCTATCATATATGCTGGCTGAAGTAAGGTTTCCCCCTACTTGTATGGCACCTCTTGGGTTAACTTTTATCTTTGTATTATGCTAAAGGCTGTCTCACCACAATATTTGGCCCTATTGTCTTGCAGCTTTTCTCGTTCAGTGCTATTCTCACAGTATTCTTTTGTGGGATCGTTATGTCTCATTACACATGGCATAATGTTACCGAAAGTTCGAGAGTGACAACCAAGTACGCCTGATATCCAAAATCATTTATTTTGATAGCTGAATTCTGCGTTGCTTTGATACTTGTGTTGAACACATATTAGAACATAGATATGAGAATGCGACTCTTCAAGGCCTTCCGTTTATATGGAAAACATAGAAAAGAAAACATACTCGGGTCAAGTATATATTCGTATTTGACAATCATATCCAAGTCTAGTACCATAGGTTGAATTAGTTTGCCACTTCTTTTGGGTCTTGGGAGAAAGCCAGCCAATCAGTCATGGTACTGACATGTCATTACACCTAATCAAGGAACAAAATATTGAACCGACTGGCCATTCGAATTGACTGAACCAAAAATCAGTGGGCAGCCCATTCCTGTGGGTATCAAAAGAAAATTGAACTGGTTTAATTGCTGAAAACCAGTAATTTTTTTATAAGATACACATCTCTTAGTTTTATATTAAAAATACGAACATGAAGCTAAATACATTTCTTTTTGTTAATTATTAACTATTTTATTAGTTTATTTCACATTCACGAAGTGTTTAATGTATTTAAACACTAAAAATTCGAATCAGCATATTTAACCAGTTAAACCAGATGAACCAGGAAAACTGGCTCAATCTGTGGTGGTGTTCTTTTACATAGGAAAAATTGAAAATATCCTTGTTGGATACACGCTCATATTTGACATTAATATCTGAATCTGACTTACATAGGTTGAATTAGTTTGCTACTCTTTTTCGATCTCGGAAGAAAGCCAGCCAACCTTTGATAGTACTGATATGTTATTGCTCCCAATTGATTATTGCAGGCATGCTTTTGCAACACTATCTTTTGTTTCTGAGATTTTTATCTTCCTTTATGTTGGTATGGATGCATTGGACATTGAGAAGTGGAGAGTTATCAGTGACAGGTGAGGTCAATATTAAACTGTTTTTAGATCTTACAGATAACTTAAATGCAGACTTAATTTAACCCTTTCCTTCGCAGCCCCGGGACATTAGTTGGTGTTAGTGGAATTCTGTTGGGGTTGATTCTTGTCGGACGAGCAGCCTTTGTTTTTCCCTTATCCTTTATATCTAACTTGACAAGGAAAGCGCCGCACGAGAAAGTTGACTTCAAACAGCAGGTATGAGTTTCAAACCATTTTGATACATTATGATATTCCGACTCTTCATTTTTGTTGAAGTACTTCTGCCTGATACTCGTGTGACAGATGGATATGGTGAGATGACCTTTAAAGATCCTCTAAATATATGGAAAAAAAAAAAAACCTTAAAAAATCTGACCATACTTGTACCAGATACATATCCATATCCAACACTCATACTTGAGTCCGAGTAACATAGCTGATTTGTATCTCCAGTGTGCTTGAGACAGATTTGATGAATTCATAGCTCTCTTTTGACATCTTTTTTGCAGGTCACGGTTTGGTGGGCTGGTCTTATGCGTGGTGCTGTCTCAATGGCACTTGCTTACAATCAGGTATAAGATTCAATTGCTTTTTCTATTCTTGATTGGACCCTTTATCTAATAAAAAATGAGTTTCGATTTCCATGCTTGATTTTATTTCTTGTATTCAAGTTTGAAATGAAAATTTTCAATACTAATTAAAAATAAAAAATAGATATTAAAATTAAAATATGACTTAACTAGACTTGTGACTAGTCGAGTAAAGCATTATGATAGTCAATTGCTCGAGATGTTCAAGTTCAACTTGACAATGACCGAGCCAACACGAATAGTTTTCATACACAAGTGTCTCTTGTTTACACCCTATTTAAACCCTATGTTACTTTGATTGGGGTGAAACTGTCGGACATGAGTATGTCTCCCTCACGGGTATGTTCATGTTTTATTATAATATTGAGAGTCTTTAGAAGATCATATCCTTATACCCATATCTGGATCTGTCTGACATGGTAGAAAAATGAAAAATTATATGCAATTATATATTCTATTTAGTTATTATTTGAAAAAAAAAAACGAATATTCACCTGCAAGTAACATACACAACACCCAAAGCTAGTAGAGAGACAAATATGTAAAGATGGACTAAACTATCTGTCTTTGCAGTTTACCAGCTTAGGTCATACGCAGTTGCGAGGAAATGCGATGATGATAACCAGCACAATCTCAGTTGTTCTTTTCAGCACAGTGGTAAGACACAAAGTATATATGTTATTAGAATTTGGATGTAAGCATTGGATACGAGTATGGTAAGATCTTTTCAAGTTTTCCCATGTATTTAGAGTATCTTTGGTAGCCATATCCTTATAACCCCATGTTAGACACGAGTGTCAGGTATAAATACTTTAAAGAAAATAGAGTCGGAGCATCATAGTAAACTATCCCTTTCTTTGTCACCGAAGCTTTGATCATAAAATCTCATATTTTTCAAGTGGCAACATGGCACTCAAAAGTTGCTTTAATTGTAGCACTCTATGTTATCTGATCTCGGGATGAATATCGGATATGAGAACATATTTGGTACCTAGTATACTTCTCATAAGTTTACATATATATATACACACACACATATATTTAAAGGATTATACTTTCAAACTCATGTTTGAATATGCATTCGACATTAGTTTTTTTAGAAAAATAGTCTCGGTAACATATGTAGTACTTCATTCTTATATTCCTCCAACTCTTCATTTTTCTTGAAATAACCATATCCGATATCTGTGTCTGACATATTTTGAACACGGATATGGGATATGACCCCCCCCCCCCCAAAAAAAATAATAATAATAAAGACACCCATATCAGACATCTATCCAACACTCCGACATTCACTCATGAGTCCCAGTAATCTATCTTTGCTATGTTTCACTTAGCATGAATCTCCCTATGTTATTTTATGTTCCTCTAAACCATACAGGTTTTTGGATTGATGACTAAACCATTAGTGAGACTCTTACTTCCTTCTCCAAAACATCTCACGAGGACGCTTTCGTCTGAACCATCTACTCCGAAATCATTCATTGTACCACTTCTTGGCAATGAAGGCGAACCCGAAGCTGACCAAAACAACCGTAATGCACATCGACCGACTAGCTTGAGAATGCTCTTGACAACTCCTTCCAACACTGTGCATTACTACTGGAGAAAATTTGACGATGCCTTCATGCGACCTGTGTTCGGTGGAAGAGGTTTCGTTCCATTCGTTCCTGGATCACCCACCGAGCAAAATGGTCATCAATGGCAATGAAAAGGTACTAGTAAATTTTACATTAGAGTCAACAATTAAGGTATTTTATATGTATATAAATATTGATACATTAATAAAATCACATTATATAGATTTATGACATTTGTTTAGTAGTACTGTTTTTTTATTTTTTGGGTTATGTAGTGTTTTAAAAAATATTTTATTTTATTTTCCTAGCTCTTTGTTGTGATTTAGTTTATATATGGGTTGGAGGATAATATGTATTTAAACTTATTTGGATCTACATTCTCTTACATATTGCAACAATCACAGTACTATGTGTTTAATTTAAATTTATTTTTCAAAGTATATAAATTATTTTATATGCTTTAATAATTTGTTATACGATATATTTCACTAATCAAACCCTCATCTTTCATTTTCATTCGAGTTTGTTTCACACAACAGATTAAGCTTTTTATGGGTTGAATACCTTAATGCATATAGATATAATTATTTTACATTTGATTAATCACATCCTTGTTTCATTTTTTATATGACATATTCATATAATGCAACATCTTTATTTACCTTGAGTTAGAACTTCTTTACGGTTTGAATTTAATTTAGCTCCATTATACTTGAATATGTTTTTTTTTAATATATAAAAAAGAAGAAGATAAATTTGCTATAAAATTTTCAATATAACGTAAATAAAACCATCACTCAAAACTAAAACATAGGCTCAGTATAATAAATTTTCCAGTTGCTTTGTTTATTTTACATAAGATTTGTTCAATTTATTTAAAAAAAGAAAGAAAAAAGAGCAGTAGGAGGTTGTATCCGAAGAGCAAGGTGAGAAGGGGCACAGCAATGCAAAACCCACCTCGACTCTTTTCACTCCATATTTCCTCGACAACATTTATGAAAAGCAAATACCATAAAGTTGAATAAGAGTTTGAGAAATGCAAATACTCTACACTCCCAACATGTTACTCCATTTCTTTTATTTTAAAAAAAAAGTATTTGTGCTCATTACGTATTCATGCATGGGTATGGAGAATATTTTAGCTCATGAAATTTTATATTTCATAATCTAGTCTCAAGTTTCGCTGAAAAATTCCATATTTGGAGTAGGAATGAGATATTTATCATGATTATTTGAAACTGATTGGTCGGTTTAGAAATTAGTTGAGTATGGGTCCAGAGAGTAGGTTTTAGATTAGTTGAGCCGCAAACTAATATGAACCGATTGGATTTATTTTTAATATTTTTTATTTTTTTAATAATTCATTAAATCGAATCGTCTAGACTAATGAATCAGTAGTTAGATCGGTTTGACAATAAATTCAATTTACACTTATTCATAAATCGGGCTTGGACAGAAATTTTTATATCTCGGCTTGACTTAACCCAACATGAATTCAGTTTAAATAAGAATAAAAGTATTTTTTAGATTTTAATATAATCATAAAATATATAAAATATCAACTAAAAATATTTTTTAAATATTTTATTAAATTTTGAATAATAAAACAATTTTTTTACCAAACCAAAATGAATTGAAATTAATTTATTTTTTAAAATCGAATCTCGACTTAACTCTACCTACAAATACTTTTTTAAACCTTAATAGTAAGTAAGGTTTTTTTAGATTTTAATAATCATAAAATATAAAATATCAACTAAAAATATTTTTTAAATATTTTATTAAATTTTGAATAATAAAACAATTTTTTTACCAAACCAAATGAATTGAAATTTAATTTATTTTTTAAAATCGAATCTCGACTTAACTCTACCTACAAATACTTTTTTAAAACCTTAATAGTAAGTAAGGTTTGTGATATATGGTAGGTGTCCCTCTTCTTCCCACCTACCCCTTTCTTCACTTAACCAATCTTCAAATCTATCTAACAAAAAACAACACCAATTTGCCAGTGAAATCTACTCCGTCTTAATCTTAATTATTCAGGTAAATATGATAAATTTAAACCTAATACGATTATAATAAAAAGTTTAAAATTTTTTGTCTAAGTTAATCTATGAAATTGACAATTGTTCCCACATTAAGGGCTCAAGGGCGAGAGGGAGTCTGAAATTAATTTATAATTTTTACGATAGAAAAAATATAATTCCACCATTTTGATTGATTATATTTTTATAATTTTTAAAGGATTAAACCAAATTTTTATACTTTTAAGGGTGGCTAAAGTGTAATTTTATTTTTACTAATTTTTTAAGAGGCCTAAACTTTTTTTGAACCCAACTTTTTTTCAAGGAAATATGAAAGACTAACTTTGACCCTCAAAAGTTCTAAATTGTCTTTAGTAATGTTTAAAAAAAACACTTTTGGCTTGAAAAGCACTTTTAGAAAAATAATTATGCTAAACAAGAAACTTTTGGCTAAAATGACTCGCTTTTCAAAAGTACTTATACTCATAAGTTAACTTTTTTAGCTTTTCTTGGGCCAAAAGCACTTTCGGAAGTATTATTACTTTTTCATTTTTCCATTTTTCTTCTCCCATTTTTCACTCATTTTAAATTGCAAATACTAATGTAAAATGTTTAATATTTATATTTGGTATATAAATATTACCCATTTTTGAAACTTTAATCCAAATACATGTAATATTTTAATTTGTTATGTTTATGTTTTCTATATTATGTTAATATCTAATATGGGTTATACATTCAAATTACATTTTAAAATAAAATCATTAATTAAAAAAATATTTCTTAAAATAATACAAATGTGTTAATATATAATTATAATATTTAATGATTATATTTAAATATTTAAAATATACATTTTATAACTAATTAATATTAATTGCTTAAAAATATTTAAAATTTATATTTTATATATTAAAATATTAATAATAAGTTATAATAATTTATTTTTTTTAAATTCTTACTAAAATATCATAATATTAACTAATTTAAATATTATTTAAATACATATTTGTTACTTTATAATACTATGTTTAAAATGGACATTTTATTTCTCAAAATCACTTTTTGATAGTAATACTAAACACTTAAATCTTAAACCAAAATTTTCAAAAATATGTTTTTCAAAAGAAATGCTAAACTAGCCCCCAGTCTCAATACGAGAATAATTGTCAAGTTCAACAACTAATTTAGATAAAAAAAACAGTTTAAATTCCAATATAAAAATAATTATGAAATTCAAAGAGGAATTTAGAAAAAAAAAAATAGACCCACTATAGAAATACTTATCAAATTGAAACCCCATACATTAACCCATTTGTATATGATGCCCTCTAAATTTAGACTAATGGAGTCTATATGACTAGCTTATATAGACTAGATTTCATTTTCTTCCTCCTTTTACTGTACGATAAATATAAGGGTAAATTTCACTATTAGTCACTAAATTATAGATAAATTTTTGTTTTGGTCATTTAATTAGAAAAGTTATAATTTGGTCACTAAAACATTTGAAAATTTTCATTTAAGTGAAAAATTCAAAATGTTTTATTTAAGTCATTAGGCTGTTAAGTTTTTTCTTAAAAAGTTCAGTCAGCAAGCTTCAAGCGATAATTCGACGATCGGTATTGTGGATCAATACCCATTGACAAGTAAAAGAACATAACTTAGATCCAAACTGATCTGATGGCTAGTGTTGGAGATAAGAAAAAAAGACTGATTGAATTTTGGTTTACAAATTCATAACTTTCAAAACTATTTCATGAAAAAGAAAAACTGAATTGTAGAAAAGAAATGAAAAGAGAGCTTCCGATCGGTGCATGCAGTTTTAACAGTTCAATAACTTAAATAAAATTTTTTGAATAGTTAAGTAACTAAAACAAAAATTTACCTATAATTTAGTGCTAATGATGTAATATGTATTAAATATAATCATCCCTAATTTTTTTAATTTTGAAAATTAAAAATTTTAAATAGATTTTAAATTTTCACTCAGTCGTTATAAAATTTATTAGTGGTAAAAAAAAAGAGATAAAAAGTAAAAGAGAAGATACACATGATAAGGTTTAATAATCCAAGGCAGGTGGTCCAAACATTGAAATTAAAACCAAAAGAAAAAGTGATTATTCAATCTCATGATTAAACCTATGTCCTAACTTTCTCTAGTGCTACAATGTTTTTCAAGTAGTTGAATTAATCATGGAAGTGGTTCATTAGTTGGATGAGTTGAATTAAATAAATTATTAAAAATTTATAAAAATAGAATATTAAAGATTCGATTTAATCAAATATTTTTTTGATTTAATTGGTTCGTATCGATTTTTAATTAATTAATTTAATATTTTTTTTTAAACCAATACTTTAACACCATGTTTGGTTGGGTGTAATGGCATAGCCATTACACCCCTATTCCGTGGGCCCATCTAATGCTTTTGTTTGGTTCACCGTTTCTTCATTCGGCCGCATTACCTATTACGTTTCTATTCCCTCAAACGCGTAATAGGGATTCAGCGCTGAAAGCTCTGAATGGCTATTCCAACCATCACCGAATAGAAATGAAAGAAAAATTTTCCCAAAATCTCCTTCAGACTTTCTCCTTCGCGATCTGTTGGAACCCTTCACGATCGGAGACTATTTGCTAAAATCAAAGCTACATGAAGTTCTGTTTCCATCGTTTGGAAAGTTGAGACGAAATCAAGCGGTGAAGAAGTGGCAGTGAAGCAAGTTTTCCTTTCCAAGATCAACAAACACCTCGCTAACTGTTTGGATTGCGAGCTTAATTTTCTCTCTTCTGTTAATCACCCTAACACCATTCGCCTTCTTCACGTTTTACAGATTTGTTCCTTTTTTTGGCTTTCTCTCTTTTCTTTCTTCTCGTTTTTCGATTCCAACAGTGGTTTGTTTATGACTTTCCGGTCATTTCTGGAATACCCATTTGATATATTCTCTTTAATCCCACGATTTGATGGATTAACTGATTCGATTTCTCTTTGTCAACTTGGAAATTTGGTTGTTTTGTAGCGATTACTGGGGACTGGGCAATTTATTAGTCAATTTCAATCCTTTTAATTTTTAAACATTTGTTATAGTTATTTTAGAAGATTGTATAACCATGGTAATCCTAGCTCTAAACAAATGGAAAATCTCATAAGTAATGTCGGTAATATTAAATAAGACCCTTATTCTAGTTTCTGGCAATGCTTCTCCACCAATTGGTTTGTGTTGGGATTTGATGTTATAATTTGCTTAATAGTTAATACGTTAAAGTCAAGTATCAAGTGCTGATTATTTAGAATACATTGTATATATGATTTTCTACTCTAATTTCCACATAAGAATGGGCTGATTTTTCTTTAATTTTCAGTCTGAAAGTTGTTTGTTCCTGGTCCTTGAGTTCTGTGCTGGAGGAAACCTGTTCCTTTTCTTCATCTTCTCCTTTATGTTTCAGTTTCTTTCTTTAAGATAATGATTTGCGCTTTAAGAATTGAGTTGCTTTTCTTCAGAGTGGAATTAGGTTTAAAGAATCAAATATATGATATTTAAGATACGGGGATTGTCAAATGTGTTGGATAACTGCTCTTCCAATTGGAAGTTTGATGAAAGAAATACTTTGCTTCTATGAAAGAAAGTTGCATGTACCATTACAAAGCAAACGTAAAGAAAAGAAAGTATGTGTATTTCATTCCAGCTTGCATCACTTCAATACTTGTACTCTCTTTTACCAACCACATAAACTTTCAAGTATCATTATCAGTAAATATAACAGAACAAACTTTTGGATAAAGATTTATGGTAAGTGGTGAAAACACTAGAATGACTTGCCATGTGCTTTCTTTAACTTTCAGTTCTGATTGCTATTCGTCTCATTCTATTGCAGAAATTAGCTGATCATACCGATGAAGTGAACATGCAACATGAGGTTCTTGAAGGGGTATTCACTTTCTATGATTCGACTAGTGCTAGGCTTAACATCTATCAGGTATTTACTATTGCCCATTCAAATAATGACAGGTTTAATCGTGGTGTTGCAGGTTGCTAGTGTAACATTCGAGTTGCTGTTACTTCTCATGTTGGGATCATATTTGATAGTGCTCTTCAGTTTTCTTGTCATCACAACTAGGGTGACTCTTTATTCACTATTAACCAGTTGTTTTAAATCGCTAAACATTCACCTTTTATTTGCTGTGATTAGGATATTTAAGAAAAAACTAATTTAATGATGATGCTTTGTCTACAGGGTCTTGATGATCTCTGTGCTGGAGGAAACCTAGCCTCTTACATTCGACGTTATGGAAGAGTTCAAGAGCAATTAGCTGGGAGATTCATGCAGCAACTAGGTAGCTATTTTTATTTTTATCTGTCATAGCAACGTTTCTTCATTTAAACATTATATCAGGAGTAGCCATTGGTTGGTGATTTGCATATATCTCTATATGTGCTGAAATGAAAAAAAGTAGTCTGTAGCAAAGCTAGGGAGCTGCTTTAAGGCAATCATAGTTATATCTTTTATGAACTTTTCTCTTCAGGATTTTTGTTGATCTTTGCTTGTGATAACAAGATTCTTTTGTTCTATTGGTCTCTTTTATGACTAAAATCAGTTAACATATAGTGATTTTATTATTATGTAACTCTCTCTCTGCATATGCCTTGTCTTTTATGACCAAAAAGCATTATGTTAATTTTGAACATTTGTTTTCTGGTTTCAGTTTAGTGATGGTAAGGGGAGAAGCATTTTGTAGATTTAAGTGAACAAGATAGGTTATGAGTTTAAAAGTTGTGTGCTTATGTCTCTGGATAAAAACTCTCATTTTAAGGAGGGTGTTTTTTTAGAAGGTCTAATTTAATTTAACCTTGTCGGGTAGAGCTGCAAATGAACCATGGCATGTGCTTGCATGTTAAGAGCTTAGCATGTCTCAATGTTGAGCTCTGCTTGTATGCTGCCGCATGTTAAGAGTTGAATGCTGCCGCCTACACTTGTGTAGGGTGATAGGAAACTGGGGGATTTATTCATTTAAATTGCATTATTCTTATTTTTTTTACCTCCATTCCTTTATTGAGAGGTTATTTTAGTTGCTGGAAATTTAGATGTTTATGGCTGTATTTGAGTTGTATAAATGCTGTTAATTGGGATGTTAAAGTGTTGTAAGTTGAGGTGTTTAAATGGTGTAAACTGAATATGTTTTATTGTTGTGATTGAGGTGTATAAATGCTGTTAATTGAGATGTTAAAGTGATGCAAAATGAAGTGTTTAAATGCTGTAAATTGAATTGTTTTAGTGCTGCAAATTGAAGTATTTAAATACTATGAATTGAAGTACTGTAAACTACTACTCTGGCTTGGTTCCAAAGTATTTATGTTGCTTATTTAACAGGTATTTGACTCTTCTAGCAAAACATCCCGTGTTGGCAAAAGCAGTGACATTTGCACTTTTGACTTGTGTTGGAGAATTGATTTGCCAAGTAAGTTTCTAAGTTCCATTTGGAATGACAATGCACTATGAGTAATTTCCTCCTTTTTCCTGGTTTTCCATCTGGTTTTCTAGTTTCACTTGATTTTATTTTCTTTGTTAAGTAAACACAATAAAACGATTACTTTTCCTTCTTCTTTTTTCTCAATTCAAAGTGCCGTTTTTTGTTAAAAAAGTGTATTATTGAGAAGCAGTGTTAAGAGTATAGTTTTATCCATGTCAGAACCGTTATTGAGAAGCAGATCTCAGAATGGGCAAAAAGTCTCATTTCAAAAAGTCTCTTTGATAATTTAATTTCATTTTCATTTGGTTGTTCTCACATGTTTCTGTTTTCTATGTTTCCTAGATTGAGTCAGCCTTTTATGCGTTATGCTATTATTGTGATTTGAAGTGTAAAAGTGCTGCAAATTGAAGTATTTAAATACTGTGAATTGAAGTGTAAGACTGCTGCAAATTGAATTGTTTTAAGTACTGCAAATTGAATTATTTAGTTACTGGAAATTTAGATGTTTGCTTTCTCCTATTCTAGGAACTATATGAGATATTCAGTATGCAGTTTGCTAGAAAAGTAAAGGTTATTGTCAAGCTTTATCTTTTTTGTAATAAATCTTGTGTTACTTCTATTTATACATGTATATGAATGTATTTTTACAAATTGAAACTTGCAGCAAAGAATTTTGGAGTTATAGAGTTTGTGAATCCAAAGAATTTTGGAGTTACAGGGTTGAGCATCTTGTATTCACTGAAACACTGTAAGTTATATGGCAATTAAATTCTTTGATTTTGTTTTACTGTTATTGAAATTAGTATTGAAGAAATGTGACCCTTTTACTATTATTTGAATATATGTAACAATTTAATATATTACAGTTATGGCTCGTCTGCCTTTGATTGGACAAAGTGAGAGGCGTAAAAGAATTGGTCTTGCTATTACAATATGGTTGCAAATGTGTACTGTTGCGAGTTGGTTCTTAGTTGCATTAGGTGTCATCCATAGCCTACATACTTATAGACCAAGGATTAGATCCTATATTTTAGATTTTTATGCACAACGAGATTATGTGCAAAGACTTGTATATGCTAGTGACGAGACTTGTATTGAACAAGTTAGGATGAATAGAATTACCTTTTTTAAACTATGTGAGATGTTACAAACTTTAGGGGGATTGAAGTCGTCAAGGAACATGCTTGTTGATGAACAAGTGGCAATGTTTTTACATATCATTTCTCATCACCTTAAAAATAGAGTTATCAAGCATCACTTTAATAGGTCTGGGGAAACCGTTAGCAGATCATTTCGCAATGTTTTAAATGCTGTCATACGCTTACAAGATGTGTTATTTAAAAAGGCAGAGCCAATTACAGCTAATTCTACAGACCCAAGGTGGAAATGGTTTAAGGTATTGGAGTGAATACTATATATAGCTCGTACATAATTTAATCCTTTTAAATTTAAATATAGTATCTTAACTCGAGGTTTTATACATGTGATGTAGAATTACTTAGGTGCTTTAGATGGAACCCACATCAAAATTAGGGTTCCAAAAGTTGATAAATCTAGATATCGAACGCGAAAAGGTGACATAGCAACAAATATGTTAGGTGTTTGTACACCTGATTTGCATTTTGTTTATGTTCTTCCTGGTTGGGAAGGTTCTGTTGCTGATGGACGAGTTCTTCGAGATGCTATTAGTAGGAGACATAGACTAAAAGTTCCGCATGGTAAAGTGCAAAATTATAGGAATTTGAATTAATTTTTAAGATCATACTTTTATGGGAAATTAACCATGACAAATACTTTCTTTTTTGTAGGTTGTTATTATCTAGTTGATGCTGGATATATAAATTGTGAGGGATTTCTTGCGCCATTTAGAGGACAAAGATATCATTTGAATGAGTGGCGTCAAGGTTACCAGCCAAGTACTCCGGAAGAATTTTTCAATATGAAACATGCTTCGGCGCGTAATGTTATTGAAAGATGTTTTGGGTTATTAAAACTTAGATGGGGAATACTTAGGAGTCCATCATTCTATCCTGTGAGGGTGCACAATAGAATTATTATTGCATGTTGTTTGCTCCATAATATTATTAGAACTTATATGAGTATTGATCCTATTGAAGCGGAGTTGGAAGAAAGTTTACCTAGTAATGTGATAGATGATGATAAACCGAATATCGTAAATATTCATCTTGTAACATCCTGAATTTTTGGGGTCCAAATTTAACTGTTAGTTTAACTGTTAGGGGTCCAAATTGGGCTCAGGATGTGGTCAAGGCCTTGGTGAAATTTTTTTTTGGGCACTATAGAGTTTTAAAAGGTGGTATCTGTGTTTAAATTATCAAAATGGGCTTATGGCCTAGTGGTCAGTGGCGCCACTTAGGGAGCAAGGAGGTGACGCCACACAAGGGAGTAAGGGGCCCAAATTTAAGTTTCATGGAGCCCAATTCTTTTAATTTAAGCTAGCTAATTTTAAGCATTAAGGTTAGGTGGAGTGGACGACAACAAGGCTATTATTTAGGGGATTTTTAATGTTTAAAATATGTGGATATTATGCTGATAAATGAGGGAGGAGTTGGAGCTAATTAAGTCTCTTTTAGATGAGTTAGTAGATTAAGATAAAGGAGAAAAGATAGGATTTATCTGCAAGGTTAGGTAAGTGCTGAAATTTCTATAAATAGGGGGGGATAGCTAATCAATTCTGGCATTTGAACCCTACTCTTTCTTCTCTTCCTGTGCCGAAAATTTGAAGGCCATCTCACTTGTTTTCTTTTCTCTTCCAAAAGCCGAAAATCACCATTGTTTTCTCATCTTTTCTTTCTTTTTCTTTGAAATTTCCTTTTAGCCGAATCTTCTGATCTCCATTGTTATTCTTCTCCCATTCACTAAAAGCCGAAACTCCTCATTCAATTCTTCTAAAAGCCGAAAAACACATCAGCCTTCTCTCGTTCATCTTTTTCGGGATTTTCTTAAAAGCCGAAATCCCTAGATATCATCTCCTGTGATTGCCGAAATCCTTCTGTGGTGTCTGCTTGTGCTGAATCTTGAAGAAAACTAAAGGTAAGTGTCGATTCGTGAGATTTCAATCTTTTTCCGGCTTTTAGAGATTTTAGCCGAATGGCTATATGGCTAACTAATCGGGTATTTTCTCTCATTTGCGGCATTCTGGGATTTGAAGGGGATTCAATCGCTTAGATCTCTAAGACAGAGTTCAGTAGCATTCGGGTCGTATTGCTTTCGAGATTTTAAGGTAAGGAGGTCTGTTAGTTTAAACATATAAATCAGGTAAAACACTAACCCTTGGCCGAATATAGGAGAGGCCTTATCTTCGCGTTATTCTGGCTTTTGAGCAAAGTTGTAGACAAAGGGCAGTAGATCTGATTAGTGAGGATATCGACATAGAGAGTAGTCCTACGCATTAATCAGGTGTGTAACTTCTCACACCATTTAGATTGTCTGCTAATATGTGTTATTAAATCTGCTTATACTCTGTTAAATGCCGAAATCCCGGCATAACGGTTGAAAACCCGAGGAAATCACCAGGTTAGTGATCTCTGTCATTCGTAAGTGAATGTTTCTGCTGATGATATGTTTTGTATGTATGTCGATTTCTGTGATTGCACGGGGTTGGGTGATTGATGAAAGGGGAAGTGTTCTGTTGTAGTGGCTTCTTGCCATGATCTGTTGTAGTGGCTATTTGCCATGATCTGTTGTAGTGGCTTTTTGCCATGATCTGTTGTAGTGGCTATTTCCATGATCTGATGATGAGCAGCTAACTGCAGCATGACTGCCATCGATGATGTGTAGCGGTGTGGGTTGATTGTAGAAATCCCCAATGGTGTGACTGGTAGGTCAGGGTGGTGTGTAGCGGATGGAAACCTAGGATT
The DNA here is from genome assembly GCA_005393395.2 of Gossypium australe. NCBI lineage: Eukaryota > Viridiplantae > Streptophyta > Magnoliopsida > Malvales > Malvaceae > Gossypium > Gossypium australe. The sequence goes on from CM016622.1 coordinate 36,438,318, forward strand.
GGGTTGGGCTTTGCATAATTTCTGTTATTTCATGTTTTAATATCTGTTCTGTGGGGCTAAGGCCCAATCTGATGGTGCATGAGAGTTGCACACTGAGTCTCGTGACTCACCCTATTATTTAACATCTTTCAGGTAGCATCTAGTGCATCGGACCGGGCTGGAGAGGAGCGCAAGGTGGCCATGCAAGAGATTATTTTAATTCAGCAGAAGACTTTACTTAGTTATTTATTTTTAACATTTTTAATTAATAGGTTTTAAATTTCGTTGTAATAAGGCCATGGGCCATTAGTTTTATATTTCCGGTTTTTGGGTTTTACCTTCAGACACCTGAATTATTCGATAAAATTAAAACTAAGGCATGTACTAAATTTCGGTTTTTAATTCATAAAGGCATCTTATAAAATATATATCTTATATTAATTACCAAATTATTAAGTTTTCCGGTATAAATGCTTAAACTCGACAAATGACTTCCAAAAATGCGACATGTTTTACTAAAACTTCTTAGTGGTATGCCAGATCCGGTCGTGGTGTTTGGGCCGGGTCTGGGGTGTTACACATCTATCGGATGCATGGGCTACTTGGAGGATGGAACTAGCCAACCGAATGTTTAATGAATGGCAAGCATCTAGAAATTAGTTAGGTTTAGGGTAAAAATAGTAAATGTTACGTTGTTTATGTTATTTCATGTATCTAGTTTATGAAACTTTGGTGGTGTTTGAATTATTTTTTTGTATTGTACTAGACTTGTTGAATGATAATTTATTTTCCTTTGATTCATCATGTGTTATAATTGTAATGATCCGAATTTTACGGTCATCGAAAAAGTGTTTTCGGGTCTCCGTTGCTGAAAAATGGATATGTAAATATCTATTAAAAATATTTACGAAGTTAAGTGACTGGTTAATTTAAAGTTTAATAAAGTGAATTAGCTTAAATTAAGGATAATTAGGAGGAAAGGATTAAATTGAATAAAGTGTGAAAGTTTAGTTGTAGATTAAAAGAAAATAAAAAGAACCAAAATGAAATTAAGCCAATTTCTATAGATGTGGCGGCAAACTTAGATAAAATCTTAATTATTGGATTTTTTTATGTTTAAGGTTTTAAATTAATTATATTAATTATTAATTAATTATATTAATTATTATTAAATAAATAAAAGAAAGACAAGTATATGGTAAAAATAAAATACATGTGTAATAAATATTGTATATACATTTGTAATACATGTATGCATTTACTTATTATTTAAGTAAATATTTAATGTATTTATTATTATTAAATTGATATTATGTGATTAATAAATCAAATTAAAACAAACGTATGGTGCATATGGTGACATGTGTGATACTAATATACATACATTTGTAAGATACATGTATATTTACTTATTATATAAGTATATTATTAAATTATATATTATTATTAAGTAAAAGATATTAAGTAAAAGTATAGATTATATTTTGTTTTTTTTTTTTGTGTTTGTAATATTTGGATAGTATAATGACATGATAGAATGTCATTACAATGTTGTAACTTTTTGATGTTATAAAATTTTAAAACATATGAATTATGACATATAAACTAATGAAATCATGTAACTTTTTATTAATATATGAATATTATGCTTGGATGTGAAATATAATTCTCAAGCTAATTAATTACTTCAAATATTTTTTTTGTAGAGTAATTAAATTATTTGTTTCAGTAATGATATTTTAGCACATATATGTATTGCAGTTTAAAAATAATAAAATAAATTATATATTTTTATAGTGTTATATATTAAGATTTTTTAATTCATATAATAATAATTATATTAAGCATGTTATTGAATTATATTTTTATTAAATTATATTTAATAATAATTATGTTAAAATATGATTAAATTATTTATTATTTTTATTAAATTATTTTCAATAATAACCTTATTAAAATTTAATAACAATAACAATAATCATCTACTTAAAAAAAATTCTGCTAAGGGTATTCTGGTCATTTTAGTTCTTTTCCTTATGCTATTACAACATCATTACATTCAACCAAACACAAGAATTCTATTACAACTCTATTCTATTCCATTCAACCAAACAGTTGAATTATTTATTACAGCTCTATTCCAGTACACCTCTATTCAATTACAGTTCTATTCCATCACAGCGAACCAAACGTGGTGTAATTGATACGATTCAAACAACCATATCTACAACAATAAATTTTTATTTTATTTTTTTGAAATTAGCTTGAAAGCTAATTTCACAATTTAAATTGTACGAACATTTATATAATTTAGGCTTCACCAATCTCATAAATATATTTTATCTCTAGACTTCCTAAGTAGATTTGTTTTTAATACTTATACTAATTTTTATCTATTTTGATACTTAAACTTGACAATTAAATCTATTTAGTTTCTAAACTTGGAAAATACAAAACTTTGATTCTAAAATTATGCCTCATCATCACTTGAAAAAAATTCCAGGTGATGATATGATACAATCACAAAAGGTTATATTCAATGTTTTAATAATCGGGCCAATGGTTGGACAAGTCAGATCACTGGTTCTCAATGCAACTAATTTGACCGGTACAACCATCAAAACCAACAATAATTAAATACAAAATTCATAAAAACATAAAAAAATAAAAAAGAAATTATTAAGCTGGTTAAACTATTGATTCTTGTCTTGATTTTTTATTTTTACAAATTTCAAGCAATTTTCAAGTCAATCGATTCAACCCTTTTGTTCAAACTATTATATTGATCAGTCTTCGATCTGACCTTATATCAGTAACACGGGTCACGTAATTAAATCTTGATACAAATACAAAAATGAACCTAGGTGATAAAGGGAGAAGAATTCTATTATCCCATTATTTTAATATTCATTTAATTCTTATTAAATTGTCAAAAGTCCCACCAACCAATTAGGTTCCCAGATAAAATTAGCCTACACCAATAACCCGTACACCCCCAAAAGTAGGCTTTGGCTTTTTTCTATTCGAGTTTTCACACTCAAAAACTTCACCAAATCCAAATGGATACTGTCAACCCCTTGGTAAGTCTTCATTGCTTTTGATTTTTGATTAATTTAGTGTTTATTTTGTTACATTTATGAGCAGATGAAAGATGGTTTGATTTTTTTTTTTCAATTTGAAAGCTTGTTTCATCAGCTTCTGGTTTGAAAATGGATGTGAATGGAGGTGAAATGAGCAAGAATCCCACACTGATTTGTGCTCCAATAACGGCGGATTCTATTGATAAGATGGTGACTCTCATGGCTAAAGCTAAAGCTTCTACTGCTGATCTTGTGGAAATTAGATTGGATAGTCTCAAGAATTTCAACCCTTTTGAAGACCTCAATGTTTTAATCAAACAATGCCCTTTGCCTACACTCTTCACTTACAGGTTTTTTTCAATTTTCTTTTCTAACTCATTGTCTTTGGTTTGATGCAAGTTTTAATGGGTATTTTTAATTTTTTTTCTGGGATTTCCCTCTTTACCCGTGTTTGAATCTTTCATAAATTCCACCATTGATGGATCTTTTAAGCTTGTTTTGACTTGTTTAACTTGCAAATTTGTGGTGCAGACCAGTATGGGAAGGTGGCCAGTATGATGGTGATGAGAAAAAGAGATTAGATGTTCTTCGATTAGCCATGGAGTTAGGGGCTGATTACATTGATGTTGAGCTTAAGGTTTGCTTCATAGAACTTCATTTGTATACTGCTTGTATCCTACTCTTTTCTTTTTTTTTTTTATCCTTGTTACTCAAACTTAGGTATGAGTCTCAAATGCATTATGTGTCCGACATGTGTATGTTCGTTTTTTCAAGCTTTTTCGTGTATGTGAAGAGTTATATCCTCATGCCCCTGTCCAGATAAGCGCCTAACACTAGTACTTTCAGAAAAATCAAGAGTTGAAGTAACATAGTGCTTGTTTCTTACTCTTTGATCAATGTTATTTGAACTCCAGCATGAGTGTGAGTGCCAAATATGAGTATGTACCCCACATGGGCGTGTTTAGTTTTCTCAAGTATTTAAAGGGTTATTTTTTCATACCGATATCTAGATATTAATCGGACATAAGTACTTAAGAAAAATGAAGAGTCAAAGTAACATAGCTCTTGATTGAAACATCACATCTTTTATATCTAGTTACTTTGTGTGTAAACTGTAAAGTCTACTGATCTTGGAGTGATTCAAATTGTATAGTGCTCGTTTCTTACTCTTTTGATCAATGGTACTCGTGTTTGGTGTGAGTGCCAAACACCGGTATATTTTCGACATGGGTGTGTTCAAATATTTTTTAGGTATTTGGAGGGTTATATCCTTGTACCCATGTCTGGACATGGGTCGAATATGGGCACTTCAAGAAAAATTAAGAGTCAGAGTAGTATAGCTCTAGATTGAAACATAAGCTATGTTACTTGGACTTGAGTGCGAGTGTTGGATACGGATATGTGCCCGATATAGGTAAGGTCAGATTTTTCTAAAATTTTCCATGTATGTAGATTACATTTGAAGGCCATATCCCAGCATCCATGTGTCAGACACATGTACTTTGATGACAATGAAGAGTCCAAGTAACATAGAACATAACATCTTATTATATCAAATTATTTTGTCTGTAAACTGTAAACTTATAGTGATCCAAATTGCTGTCTTTTCAAGGTTGCTCATGAATTCATAAAATCCATTGGTGGAAAGAAGCCTGAAAAGATCCAAGTTATAGTTTCTTCTCACAATTATCAGAGCACTCCATCTGTTGAGGAGCTCGGAAACCTTGTTGTGGAAATACAATCAACTGGAGCCGATATAGTGAAGATTGCGACAACGGCCATTGACATCACTGATGTTGCACGAATTTTTCAGATAACCGTGCATTCTCAAGTAAGAATCATATACGCCATGAATATAAATATGAAACAAAATCTTATTGCTTTACGTTGGCATTCTTGAGTAGATTTGTTTATGGTTAATGCAATGTTGGACTTCTGAAAACCGAGCAGCAGTGGTGTTAATGTAAAACATTCGATAATCTATGCCAAAAACTTTTGCATAATGATGAGTGCGACAGAAAGGGCCATTTCTGTTATAGATTTGTCGTTTTCTTTTGTCTCGTTGGAGCATTATATGTTTCTGAGATTCTTTGTATGTTTAAATTCTTTGGGTTGATTTGCTGCTGAATATTTCAGGTACCTATAATTGGACTTGTTATGGGCGAAAGGGGGTTGATTTCGCGGATTCTCTGCACAAAATTCGGTGGCTATCTTACTTTCGGAACTCTCGAGGCTGGAGTTGTTTCAGCTCCTGGTCAACCGACTATCAATGATCTATTGAATCTATACAATTTCAGGCAGTTAGGTCCCGATACAAAAGTGTATGGGATTATTGGGAAGCCTGTTGGTCATAGCAAATCACCTATGCTCTACAATGAAGCATTCAAATCAGCTGGTTTCAATGGGGTCTTTGTTCACTTGTTAGTAGATGACTTAGAAATGTTTCTACGAACTTACTCATCGACCGATTTTGCTGGATTCAGGTTCGTTCCTGTGTTGGACATTTTCATTTCTCACGGTGGCACATTTTTAGTTGGTGTACATATAGGATTTATCTTGTATAAGTTGTTTTACCATTTAGCCCGATTCTTTAATTTCCTAGAAGTACCTCTGTTAGACGCATATCCGAGCATGAGTGCCGGGATATGGCTTCCAACAACCATCCAAATACATGGAAAAACTTGGAAATATCAAACATACCCATGACAATTTACATAACGTACCTGATACTCACACCCAAGTCTGAGTGGCATGGGTTAAGCCTATTATTACACTCCGAATCTTGGTTTCGTATGGAATAATATTGCAAGATGATTTACTTCTGTGGCTTACATGCAGCTGTACAATTCCTCACAAGGAGACCGCAGTGAAGTGCTGTGACGAGGTAGATCCGGTTGCAAAGGTAATTTACTATTTACTTATCTAGCAATGGTAATATTCCCATCCACAATTATGTACATCACGATTCTTTCAACTTTTTCGGAGATGAGTGTTTTCTATGCGTCAAAACTGTGCATGATTGAACTTTATCTTTGATTAAATATTACAGTCCATTGGAGCTGTTAATTGCATTATAAGGAGACAGAGTGACGGGAAGTTGGTTGGTTATAACACGGATTATATCGGTGCTATTTCAGCCATCGAGGATGGATTACAAGGTTCCTTGTTCGTTTTTAAGCTATGTACGTTTTCAGTTGTTTGTTTTGTCTGAAGTTCTTTAACCGTGTTTTTTCTTGACAGCTAGATATAACATGAGCAGTGCAGCCGGATCGCCATTAGCCGGTAAGCTGTTCGTGGTTATTGGTGCTGGTGGTGCTGGGAAGGCACTAGCTTACGGTGCAAAACAAAAAGGAGCGAGAGTTGTAATTGCCAATCGAACCTATGGTACAATGCACTTGTTTTTCTTGTTGTAGCATTCTAACCAGAGTTGTTTTTTGTTTTATACATTTTCCGGATCTGCGTTGGTGATAATTTGAGATTATTGTTTATTTTATCGATTTAACTTCAAGAACGAGCTCGAGAGCTTGCCGATGTAATTGGAGGAGATGCTTTGTCTCTTGACGATTTGGCTAGGTTCCATCCGGAGGATGGCATGATTCTTGCCAACACAACATCCATCGGAATGCAACCTAATATTCATCAAACACCGATGCCCAAGGTTTGCTTTTTTCTTTTTCCTTTTCCCCTTATGATAGCACATCCTAATTCGAAAATTTCCGAAGTTTGGTTCAACAGGAGTCCATCCTCTTGTAGTAAGCATTGAGTGATCTGTTCAACATAAATTGCAACAATAAGGGAAGTAAGCAATTTCTTTATTATTGCAGGACGCTTTGAAATACTATTCACTGGTTTTCGATGCCGTTTACACCCCTAAAATAACCCGACTCTTGAGAGAAGCCGAGGAAACCGGAGCCACTATTGTTTCCGGATTGGAGATGTTCATCGGGCAGGCCTACGAACAGTTTGAGCGATTCACCGGTTTGCCAGGTAAAACCTAAGCATAACGTATAATTTACCATCTTTTCAAGTGGATCCACTCGATTTATTTCAGTTGATGAATTCATTTCCCCTCGTTCTTTCATTGTCCCCTCCCCACAGCACCGAAGGAGCAGTTCCGGAGAACTATGTTAAAGTACTAACAACGTTGACACAACGACTCGTTTGTCTGCAGCAAATTGCTGGTTTGTTTTTACTATTCATTTGATGAGAAGGGCATTGAAACAACAATTTGTTTAGGAAGTAATTGTAGTGTTTTTGAATAATTCCAGGTTTTCTTTCATATGAACTTTATTTTCTTTATTTCCTATGATCTGTGAGTATGTACGATAGACCGGAAACTTCATATATTCCTATCCGTGTATTTTGCTTTGTAGTAATCGTGTTTATGATATAAATTTTTACATATTAATAATATTCGTGTTATATAAATGTTGAGAAGAGAGATTTTTATTTTTTTTAGCATAATTATTTATTTTTACTTTTTGGTCCTTAACTCTTTTTCAATTATTTTGGTCATTAATTTTTAGATTTTAATTAAATTACTTTTTTAAGGATGAAAAAAATTAAAGTACAAAATTTTAATAGCATGCTGGTAGTGGGTGTGATAGCTCACTTGTATTCTATAAAAATTCAAAACATACGTAAAAGGTTAAAAAGTTCAAATCAACAATTATATAGTTTGTCATATCAGTCTTTTTGAAATTGGATCATTAGTTGGCATTGGTTAGACCACCAATTAATTTTTTTATCTGATTAAAAAATAAAAAAAAAATTATAAAACCAATTCAACTATAGCAGTTTTATACCTCTCATTTCATCAGTTCGGTACCCTAGTCTGACCAACTGATTCGGTCATAGTTAACTCTCTTATAAAAAATATTTTTATTAATAAAAAGTTGAATTTATTTCATGTCGACGCATAACTCAGGACTGAGCCCCGAAATTCAAAACGTCAAAACCTGAAATAATCCGCCAGCTGGGAATCGACATTTGACATCAACGTCCAAGTTCCAATGCTTTGAACTATGAGACATGCCTTCAAATTTGCACCAACTGACCACCAAAATCGTGTCTTTGTCAAAGTCCGGCTTTATCACGACCGCTCGCAAACTGTTCGATGAAATGCCTCACAAAGACTCCATCACTTGGAATGCAATGCTTTCAAGCTACTCTCAATTGGGTCTTCACACAGATGCACTCTCTCTTTTCCACCTCATGAGATATACCAACACAAAGCCTGACCACTTCACCTTCACATCAACTCTAAATGCTTGTTCGGGACTTGGCTCGTTTCGTAATGGAACAAAAGTCCACGCATTAATCATTGCTTTCGGGTACCAATGCTATTTACCTGTTAATAATTCTATTATTGATATGTATGGGAAGTGCTTAGATCCTTGTAGTGCAAGAAAAGCGTTTGAAGAGATGGGTGAAAGTATAAGAAATGAAGTGACTTGGTGTTCTCTTTTATTTGCTTATGCAAATTCTGGTCAGTTTAATATTGCATTTGAAACCTTTAATGAGATGCCAAAAAGGGTTTTAGTTGCTTGGAACATTATGATTACGGGTTTTGCTCGAAATGGGGAAGTTGAAATGTGTATTCAGTTGCTTAGAGAAATGAGAGAGAGTTTGTGTTGTTTTCCTGATGAGTGGACTTTTAGTTCTCTAATGAATGCGTGTACCGAATCCTCGGATTATGCATATGGGTGTACAGTGCATGGGTTTATTATTAAAATCGGTTGGAGCTCGGCTATGGAAGTAAAGAACTCGATTTTGAGTTTTTATGCTAAACTCGGTTGCATGGATGTTGCTATAAAAGAGTTTGAATCTGTAGGGTTACTCAGTCAAGTGTCTTGGAATGCTATGATTGATGGTTATATAAAAATGGGGAACACCATTGATGCCTTTCATGTGTTTCAATGTGCACCGATGAAGAACGTGATTTCTTGGACTAGTATGATTGCAGGGTATGTGAGAAACGGGGAAGGAGAACAAGCTCTTAACTTGTTTGTTCAGATGGTAAGAAGTTGTATATGCCCAGATGAGTTCACATTTGGAGCTATACTTCATGCTTGTTCGAGTTTGGCAGTACTTGGGTTTGGCAAAATGGTCCATGGTTGTGTGATTAGGTATGGCTTTCAAGCCCATGTCTATGTTGGCAATGGCCTGGTTAACATGTATGCTAAGTGTGGGGATATCAAAAGGTCAAGCTACGCATTTAATGAAATTATTGAGAAGGATTTGGTTTCTTGGAATGCAATGTTGTTTGGATTTGGAATGCATGGGTTGTCTACTCAAGCGTTACAGATCTATGATGAGATGGTGGCACATGGAATGAAACCAGATAAAGTTAGCTTTATAGGCTTATTAATGACTTGTAGCCATGCAGGCCTTATCAATAAAGGTCGTTCATTTTTTGATATGATGAGCTCTTTGTATGGTCTTACCTATGAGATAGATCATGTAGCATGCATGGTGGATATGCTTGGCCGGGGTGGGTATTTAGTAGAGGCAAAAGAGTTGTCTAGTAAATACTCGAAAAAAGATACTGTTGAGGCTAAGAGCAGCTCATATGAAGCCCTGCTAGGTGCATGTTCCATTCATGGGGATGTCAGAATGGGGGTTAGTGTCCGGGACGATTTACAGCACAGTGTAGACTCTCAAAAAGATATGGGTTATGTGTTATTGTCGAACTTGTATTGTGCTAGCGGGCAGTGGAAGGAAGCTGAGATTGTGAGGAAAGCAATGGTGGATCAAGGAGTCAAGAAAATGCCTGGTTATAGTTGGATTGAAGTGAAAAATAAGGTGACAGTTTTTGTTGCAGGTAACATTTCACATCCATATAGGGAAGAGCTATATATGATATTAAACTCTCTTGATCCGGAAATGAGAAATCCTTGCTTTTCTAGTTTCGAAATTTGAATATATATATACACACACACACATACACATATTCAGATTCTCCCACAAGGTTCCATTGTTTGTATGAATGGTTAATAGAGAATAAAGGTACCAAAAGGTTCTTTTGAATTCTTTCCAGCTTCTTTGCCTGAAGAAATTGTTGTTTCCAAGGACTTGAAGTCAGATGTTGATAGCAGACATCTTAATGGTTCATGTTTGAGTGCTCCAGTAATAATGAAGCCAGTAATGGGATTTGATAGGAACTCCTGATCAACTTCGACATCAAAATCCTTTGAAATTCCAGAATCAGCGTTGTAAATTTTGATGCTGACAAATCCCACGTAAAGTTTATTGTTTGTCAAATAAGGGCATTGTATGGGTGATGATGATGACTTTGCCAAAGTACTATGGAGAGATTAAGAACAGTGAGTTAAACCCAGTTTCTCAAAATACATGTGAGACGGCTTATTTCCAAGTTAAAAAGGGTTCCAAAGTTATAAGCAGAGCCTACTGGTAGGGAGGATGAATATGCCATCTTAACTAGAAAAGGTGAGAGATTGTTAGGAACTGGATGTCTAAAATTGTATGTTCTGGAGAACTGGGAATGTAACATAGAGCAAGTTACGGACGAAACTTATTGCTGCACAGAGGCAGTAGTTTTAGAGCATATGGTTGGTTTTCATTCTGTTACAGTTGAAATCCATTGGACCGATCAGATTAGGTTTCTCTCATCAGATAAATGGCAGCCTAAGCCTAAGAGGCTTCTGGGAACATTGATCCTGCAACATTGGAGGTACATTACCTATCTTCTTGGTTTTGAGTAGTAGCAAGATATGAAGTCCAATGCTGTCTGTTTTTTAACACCTTATATGTGTACAATACATGCACTTTAAGTCGGTCAGTAGTTTTCTTATGATGCCTGATGTCATAAGAACAATACAACTTTGGGGAAAAATCTTGATTTTTTTTTTTTGTTTGGTACTAGGCAAAGCATGTCATGGTCTGAGAGAGGTGTCATGAATGTCACATTGGTTATGTATTAGAGTTGGTCTTGCTATAAGTGTTCATATGACCTTCAACTTACGAGGTGCTTTTTTTTTTGGACAAAATCGTGAGGCTCAATGGATTGAAATGGACAATACCTTGCAAGTTGGTGGGAACCATGAAATTTGGTATCAGAACTGGCTCTGGTGGTGCTAATAATATGCCATTAGGACAGTTGGCCTTTGTTGGACTAGAGGATGTTGTGATCTTAAAGAGAAGCCATGAATGCTACCTTGGCTGTCTTCTAAAGTTGGTCTTGGGATACAATTGTCCGCACTACTTTCATCCTAGATGCCCAATGAGTTAAAGTAGACAATGCTCATTCAATATATTTATTAATGTTTTGGCAAACAAAAAGTCTATGTATTAATAATGTCTCAAGTATTAACAATATCTCTTGAGGAATGAATGTCTTAGGTCAGTTTGTGATACTTAACCAACTTGACTCTCGATCTGAACGCATGAAGTTGTGTATTCTAAAGATCATAAAAAAGGGTAGTAATTGCTTACCCTCTTTCTCTTGTCATTTCATTCTGACTACTTATAATGAAATAAATTATTTTGAAACCCACAGAACAAATAGGGCGTTTGGTCTAGTGGTATGATTCTCGCTTTGGGTGCGAGAGGTCCCGAGTTCGATTCTCGGAACGCCCCTTTAAAAGCAATGTTTTCTTTTTGTTTAAAAAAGTCAAGCGCTATTTCTGACCTAAAAGGTCAACGAATAGTCAAGCTTATTTAAACATTAGGCGTTGGATTTAGTTTTTGGGTCCAAGCCTTAAGAAACCAAAAAGATATACATAAAGCAGGAGGGGGGCATTCTGAGAATTGAACTCAGGACCTCTCGCACCCTAAGCGAGAATCATACCACTAGACCAAATGCCCTCTTGTATTTTCAACTACAACTGTATTTATTTAATTGTGTAATATAAATCTAATAAATAACACTTTGTATTTTGAGAAGAAGAAGAATATAAATAACTATTAAATTAATTTGGCTGAAGAAGGATGATAATGTCATGTGGCAAAGCATAAGTAGTAGACTCAATAATTTGTATAACCATTTTCAATACATTCTCTATTTACATATTGATGCATGAATAGTTGATATTTTAATACATTCATGCACGATGTGTGCAGCACTTGGGATGGTTCAAAAATCCATTTCCCTGGAGCTAGGAAAACCCCTATTTACCGGGTCTGGGATCGATTTCAACTCGGATCTTGCCTGGTCTTTCTCGCCTTTCTATACCATGCCTTTCATCGTGAACTACTAAATCGATTCCTCTTGTTGGCAAAGAGAAATCTAGAAGGAGAACTCCCAGCTGTGGAGCTGATTGAATGATTCTTGTTCACTGCTAAGCTAATCGTTTTGTCCTACTTGACTTTATGTTGATACCTCAGCTGGCGACCGGATACGCAGGTAAGAAGAGAAAGAGCTTATCCCTCGGGTCGACATTTGATTTTAGTGAAAGTAGAAGCCGCGGCTTAAGGAAATTTAAGTCATCCCAATAATTACACAACTATGAAGTAAATTATGTATCATGTGAAATAATTAAGTTAAAGTGTAGTTAAAGAAATGGATTAAAACAATTTGCAACAATAAGTTGCTTACAATTTAAACAAACATAATTAGCTTTTCATTTTATTAATTATTTAATTTGATTTTGATGATTTGTTAATGTCAAGAGATCTTAAGATGCAAATGCAATGAATGTGCTGGAAAGTTTATATATATATATATATATATATATATAGATGCTGATGAAATAAAAACAAATTCAATTCTATTTAAGTTTCGTCTTACCCAACCATAAAATTGGGGTCATTATTCTTTTCTTAAGCTTTTATTCTTTTATCATATATATTGCTTTCTTGGTTGCAATTTAATAAATGGGGTCAAATTTATTATGTATTTTCATAAAATAATGTGAGAAATAGGAATTTCAACCTCTTTTCTAAGCATATATATATATATATAGACCTAACAATATAAAACATAATAAAATTAATAAATCATAAATTTTCAACAATCCAGGATTTTTATAAATATTAAACATATTTACAACACAAAAATCTTTTATAGGGTTTGACTTTGAGAAATAAAAATGGAAACTTTGTGTTCATCTTTTGTTATGTAAAATTTAAAAATACTTAGATTTATTCCTAACTTATTAATTAAAACTTTAAAGTCAATTTCCTTCAATTTTTTAAAATTAGAACTAATAATTGGGAGACAACCACACCGCCCTTATTTATAGTTTTTATTTAATTTGGAAAATCAATTTAAATAATCAACGACTTCATTAATCATAGGATTCGTATTTATTCATAAATTTGAAATTTAATTTTATGCTTTTTACTTTTAGAAATTTAGTCCTTCTATCTTTTAAATTCTAAAATTTAGATTTAATTTTTTAAATTTATTGATGTGACATTTTGAAATAAAAAAAATTCACTTGGTAACAATGTAATTTTAAAAAAATGACATTGTAAACTAAAATTATAAATTTATGAAAAGTACGAAGACTTATAGAATATTTTAACATTCAGATATTATAATTATTATTTGTAATAGATGTAGATCATGCATGGATAATGATTTCTTTTTTTAAAATATACATTACTTGGATATGCTTTATGTTATTTATTTTATTTTTGTGTATAATAAATTCAGATATTCAAATATACAAATAATTTTTAATATTACTAGCAGTCCCGAACACATTTCCTGTTGGCCTATATAAAGGGGTTGTTAAAGCACTAACCTTCTCAATTGAGGTAAGAATGAGGGTTGGATATACCACTTTCATTCTCTTTGTTTCTCTTTCTTTGCTCGGATTTTTAAATGTTTGCAATGCACATAGGTTAAGGTATAACTTTTATGAGGAAACTTGTCCGCAAGCTAATCGGATAGTAAAACGGATTATCACAAATGAAACTCGAACTAATCCAGCTTTGGGCGCTCAACTAATTCGAATGCAATTCCATGATTGCTTTGTTAGGGTAACTATATATATATATATATTCAGATATAGTGATTTTTAGGCTTCTTGGGAGCCAAGTTACATGTATATTAACTCTATTTGTTGTGAAACGGTTATTTTTTGTTAGGGTTGCGATGGTTCAGTGTTGTTGGATACAGTTAATAATGGCTCCAAGGCTGAAAAAGACGCGATTCCGAATCGATCTTTGAAGGGTTTCGATGTGATCGATGATATCAAGAATGCTATTGAAAAGGTTTGCCCTGATGTTGTTTCTTGTGCTGATATCCTTGCATTGGCGGCTCGTGATGCTGTTTCTGCACCGGTAAGTATATCTATTTCTATAGGGATTTAAATTTTGATATTTCATCGTTGATTGCGCTATTGTTTATTATGGTTGTAGTTTATTGTGGTCGGTATTTACTTTTTTGTGTTTCTATATAACGAGGCAATTGAGGGTGTAGTTGAGCTAAGATGAGCTTTCGCTATAAGAATTTTGACCTCAGCTCAAATTTTAATGTTCAAATCTCAAGGTCTAAGTTTGATTTGATATAAAAATCGACTTTTTTGAGCTTGTTCAATTAAACTTGATGAACCTTATTTACTTTGATAAAAGTTTAAGTTGGATTCTCATGCTCAGCATTCAACTCGACTATATATGTTTGAGCTCGAGTTTCAATTGATAATTTTCATTATAATTAAATACATAAAAAAACTAAATAGATTCATGAGTTTCTCCAATAAAAAATTAGAATACTTGAATTCGACTCACATGATAGTTCGAGTTACTCAAGCTCAATTTGAAAATGATGAATTGTATTTAATTCAAGCTCCTTTTTTGAGTAAGTTTGAGTACATATGTCTCATTTACACCTAATAACATATCGACTGGGACTATATATCATATTTTTACTTTTAAGAGATAATATTAATAAATTCGAGAATCAATATTCGAATCACAATATTTACAATAATTCCTCTGTTTCCTACTATGATTTTTTTATAATAAAAAAATTAATAATATCTTTTATTTTTTGAATTAATATTATAGTTTAAGAGACGGTTATGGAACGTAGCCCTTGGAAGAAGAGATGGGAGAATTTCACTTGCAAGTGAGACCAATGGAAACATCCCTTCACCCTTTGCAGATTTCACCTCTTTGCTTCAAACTTTTAACAACAAAACCCTTGATGTTAATGATCTTGTTGTTCTTTCAGGTATATTTTTTATTTTATTTTATTACTTTATATTAAATTTGATAATACTAAACACGCGCACACATGAAAAATAATACTAGTCAGTTGAGTCATAGCTCGATTGGTATGGATATTGTTGCCAATGTAGGATGATGTGGGTTCGAGTGCGCTGAAGCACATTATCCTCTTATTTATAAATTAGGGAGGGGCTACGAATAATTCTAAACATTATATAAAAAAAAAAAAGATATGATTAGAACCTATAATGAAATGATTAAAAAAAAAACTAAAAGCACAATACTAAGACATGAAAAAAAAAATACGATGGGTCAAAAGACTTCTTTTTAAGGATGACGGTAGGTCAAATATCACTCACAAATTATCCAATTTTTAATACTCAAATCTGAATCCAAATTAAATATCATTTTTCTTTGAATATCTAATGTCATTCATTAATCAAATGTTAGTTTGAATATTCAACTCTGCATTGGTTACAAAATATATAAATTTTTGCTTCCTAAAAAATTCAAACACATTACCTTTGATGACTAAAGATATGTTTTAACCATTAAAACTAGTCCTCAACTTTGGTTAAAGTTTACACAAACTAATAAATAGTGTATAAATATCAATATAATAATTTATAAAATTAAATAGAATAATTAATAATAAATTTAAAAATGTTTAAAAAATTGTAAAAAAATCTCATTTATCATCTCATCCTCTTAAATCTTATTCTTTATATTCGTAAACCTAATTAAACAATAAGATGGAATCATAAAAATTTCTAGATTTGTGATTATCTCTTTTATTACTTGATCAATTCAATTAGTTAAAATTTTTAAACAAAAATTATAATTAATATTTATATAATTAAAATAAATATTATGATATGAATTTATTTTAAAATGTATGTGACATAATTATATTAAATACATATTATATCATATAAAATAATATACATACACATTTAAGGATATATAATATATTGATTATTATATAATTAAATTACTAATGTAAAATAATTATTATAACATTATGATATTACAATGAGCATTCTTCTATTAACGATATGCAACTTAAGCCTTAAATATGTAACTAATTGTATATAGGCTAGGCTCTTCTGCTACACAAACTAGACTCATTCCCACAGAGAAGTTTTTTTTTACCGGCCAATCCTAATTGCAAATAAATCACTCTTCCTCATTTGTTTCTCTTTTCTTACTTTCTTTATTAGTAAAAGGGATCCTCGAAAAAACTTTTTGACCAATTCGATAGAATTTGACATATGGTAATATTATCTCCAACCAACATGCCAAACGAAATTTAATATGTAACCTGATATATAATTACGTTATTATGATATACATAACTAATATACCTTAATTATATAATACTAATTGTATATCTTATAGTATACCATAAAATTAGTTACATGTTTAAGGTTTAGGTTGCTCATCATATTGTAATATCATAATGTTATAATAATTTTTGCACATTCACAATTTAATCATATAACAATTGATATATTATATGTCCTTAAAAGTTTATGTATACTATTTCATGACATAATATGCCACATTACAAAATAAAATAATCAAAAATATAAAAATTTTGATGAATTCATCTCATTGTTCTGTTAGGTTTACGAATACAAAAGAATAAGATTTGAGAGAAGCTGCATTATATTTAAGAGAATAAGATATTTTTTTGAACATATTTAAATTTATTATGAATTAAAATATTTAATTTTATTATTAATTAAAATAATCCCTAACCTCTTCAACTCAATTAGTCTTTGATTAAACGATGAATGAAATTCGTATTAGTAATTTAGCATTAAATTCTTGAACCAGGCGCTCACACCATTGGAGTTGCTCACTGTGGAACATTCTCAAGAAGACTCTACAATTTCACCGGCAAAGGTGACGCCGATCCAACCTTAGATCCGACATACGCCGACATCTTGAGGAAAAAATGCCCGAACCCTGCAAATCCGAACACGATAGTGGAAATGGATCCTGAGAGTTCACGATCATTCGACAAACATTACTATCATATCTTACGCCAAAACAAAGGATTGTTCATATCAGATGCGGCACTTCTCACGAACAAGGAATCGGAATCAATTGTGATTCGGTTACAAAGATCAAGAGGCTTGTTTTTCGCTGCATTTGCGAGGTCCATGAGGAAAATGGCCGCCATTGATGTTCTTACTGGAAAGGATGGAGAAATCAGGCGAAATTGTCGTGTTGTTAATCCCTGAAGCATTTTCAAGATTTAGGGTTTGGGATTCGCAGGAATACATATACATGAAAAAGAAGGTTCTATAAAATATATATGTAAGGAGAAAGGTGAATAAATTTGAAGAATTTAGTGTTTTTTTCTAATTTTAAAGGAAAATAAGGTAAAATTACCATAGAAGTCCATGCATTATATCCTCGTTTAGTTCTTTTAATTGAAAAACAGAAAATTAATCTTCCTACATTAAACAAAAGGAGTAAAATAGTGTTTGCGTTAAAATTGTATCCTTAAATACTTATTTTGATGTTTTATATATAAAAGATGATAAAATAAAGTTAACTCTTCATCTTCACATCATTATTCAATTTCGCCTCTACTAATTTGTTTGAGCAAGTTAGCCTTTTACCTTTCAATGTTGATGTTATATTCTTTTGCCTTATTATCATATTAATAAATAATTTTAAAATTTTTTAAAAATAAAATATTTTTTTTTAATTTTCCATTAACATTTCTATATTATTTTTTAAAAATGCAAAAGAATTTTAATCTTTTTAAAATTTCCAAAATTTAAAGAATAATACTCTTCATTTTTTTTTTAAAAAAAGTAAACTTAAAAGATTATCTTAATTGTGTAAGTAGTATTAAAATATATTTATACCAAATATATATATCAACGATTCTTTCATATTTTTAATAAAAAACATTGAAATTTATAATATTATGTTCTTTTGATTTTTTTTTAAATTGAATAGGTTTCTATTTATAATTTGGTAACTTCTAAGAACTTCTTTTACAAAATTATTTGGAATTTTGCAATTTTTATAAATATTTATGAAAGTTTGAACACACTATTTTTTATTTTTTAAATATTTTGTGTTATGCTTTTTGGTTTTGAAGAGTTTTTATTTTTTAATAATTTTTTAACTTTTTGTAATTTTTTATAAATATTTTAATTTTTATAATTTTAAAATTATTTTAATATGACATATAAGTTAAAGTAGTGCAATATGTTTAGATTGCCATACGAGTTGTCACGATAGCGTCTAATGCAGTTCTCAAAAGATCTGTTAAGTTGTAGTAGGCTTTTTCTAATTTGACTCAAAATAAAAATGTTGAGAATTAATTTCTCCCAAACAAAAAAATGAAGTCAAATTAAATGAAGATATAAAAATCGAGAGTTAAAATTATTATTATATATAAAATGGCAAAATATGGATTTTGTTAGGCTCAAGGGTGAATTGAGATTTATAATGTATAATTGTTGATATATATGATCAATGGATGTGGAAGTAAATGGGGGAATTTTGGTTTAGAAGGCCAATAAGTAGAGAAGAAGAAGATTATAAGAAAAACGGGGTGTTTCCAGTCCCCATTCCAAAAGGGTTTTGGAATTGTATTTTAGTGGGTTTTTTGGGTCGGTTCTCCAGGTTGGATTCTGGGTCGGGTTATTATATAATAAAATATAAAATATAAAATATAAAAATATATAAATTATTATCATCGTATAATAATTTGTCCCTCACTTGTCGAAAAAAAGTTATAAAGTGACTCTTTTGAAATAAGCTTATACGCGTGGAGCATGTAATTGGGGACTTACCGCGTGAGTTTTAACTTGAAATTTTATTGAATTAAATAGATGGGTTTAAATTCTTTCCATTTCAAATCAATTATTTGAAGGGGGTGTTTGGTTCGCCGAATGTAACATTATAACTCGTAATGGTACATTTTAGAATGTGATTACGATTTTTGAATTGTCAACATCCTGGCCATCTCGTAATCACACATTACGGAATAGTGTCAAGATGTCATAATATAGGATGCAATATCATTACAACTCATTCTTTAGATTATTTTAGATTACAAGTGTAATCTTAAATTTTAAACCAATTTACTCTTTATTTTTATTTATTTTAATCAATTTAAGTTTTTTTTTCTTAAATAAAGTTCAAGACTAATTAAAATCAAATACATACAAATAAATAAAAATTTGAAATTTATGAATTTATTTTATTTTTTTGTTTAACTTAGCAAACAATTCTAAATGCACAATTGTTTTTAATTTAATTAAGACATAATATTGTATTGTACTTAATATACAAATAACTATTATATTTACGATTATTTAAAAAAATAAAAAAAGACATGATACTAAAAAATTAATTAAATAATAATTGTAAAATCAAATACTAATTAAAGTAATTTTAAATTAAATTATTAAAATAATAGCCTCACAACTGTAATGCCACGTTTGGTTGGTGGGAATGAAATAGGACTGTAATAGAATAGAGCTGTAATTAATAATTCAGTTGTTTGGTTGAATAGAATGGAATAGAACTATAATAGTATTCTTGTGTTTGGTTGGATGGAATATATGTTGTAATAGCATAAGGAAAAATGTTTAAATGACCAAAGTATCCTTAGCATAATTTTTTAGGTAGATGATGATTATTATTATTATTATTAAATTTTAATAAGATTATTCTTAAATATAATTAATAAAAATAAAAATAAATAATTTAATCATATTCTAACATAATTATTATTAAATACAATTTAATAACATTTTTAATATAATTGTTATTAAAATATGAATTAACAAAAATCATAATATATAATATTAGAAAAATAATATATAACCTACATTATTATTTTTAAACTATAATACATATTTAATGTGTTAAAAATATGATTAGCGAAACAAATAATTTAATTATCTTCTAAACTAAAAAGCAAAAGATTAAAAGTAATAAATAGCTTGAAAATTATATTTTACATCCAAATATAATGTTCATACATTAACAAAAAGTTACATGATATCATTAACTTATATGCCATCATTTATATGTTAAATTCTACAACATCAAAAAGTTATAACAGTTTATGGCATTCTACTAATGACATCTTACCATCCAAATATTACATATACAAGAAGTTACCAAAATAACACTAACACAACCATGATTTTTAATGGTCAGCAAGAAATCTTTTCACCCATTCCAATCATACAAACTGAAGAACATTAGCATTTGCGTTGGATGGTCTGGGATTTTGCTCAACCCACGATAGCGCTCATCCTCAGTTAATCCTAATTCACATAAGGTTGGATATAATTTTTGAGCACTTTCTTGAATCACTTTCTCAGAGGCAATGCTCCTACTCAATTCAAGGCCAACAGTCCGTATGTTTTCCCCCAAAAATATAGCAGCATCAGTAATTGAAGTAGAAATTTGTTCACTTCCATCAGAAATTTTATGGTTAACTTGGCTGAAGTTATTGGACAAAAGGATACTAGGCTTTTTGAAATTAAAAATTCGACCTTTGAGGCGTGTGTTTGGTAGGATCAAGGCCGTCGTTCGCAACAGAAACGACGATGTTGACCAGTGAATCTGCTACTGAGTTAGGTTCGTCGCATCCATTAGCAAGAAAATGGTTAGAATCAACAGAACCTCCGTGCGCGGCCAGGTCCCCGTTTCCCGATGTGAGTGATATTTCTTGTTCCCCCAAACAGACCCCCTGAGCTCGATCTACCAGGGTGTGATCCTTAGGCCCGAGAGTCACACTAGCCTGCCCAATCTCTTGGCCTGAAGAAGTAACCAAAGGCCCTAAACCCTTTCTAGCAGACTTAGTTGACCCAATGTTAATTCGATCTAGATAAGCCACTCTATTAGTGGCTGATTCGGGCTTGTTAATTTTTCCATTAAGTAGGCTTTTAATATGGGACTGATCTGCTGAAGTTTTGAAGCCCAAAACAAGTAAGGTGACAACCTGAGGCCCACTAGCAATTTGATCCAATTTACATTGCAAAGATCTTCCTTCTTGGGAATTTCCAGTCACAATTTCTTTCCCTCCATTACTCTGATTTCTTACATTTATAGTAGTCGAATTAGTTTTCTCATTTATGTCCGTATCAATTAAAGCCCTAAATCGAGATCCTTCAATATTTTTTGCCTGATTTTCTGTGCCCAGATGTGGGGATTCCCTAGATTTGCATCAAGATTTGTTCTCAACCAACATCTATGGCCCAAATGGTTCGCTCTTCTCCCCCATTCTGTCAATGGCCATATTCTTGCTACCCGATGAAGAACCAGATGTTGGCGTTTCCTTTCCAGCGCTAGGATTAGTACTCTTATGCAGGTAGGCTTCCTTAACATGTCCATAATGTAACACCCCAAACCCGGCCCACGAGCCTTGACCGGATCTGGTATGTCACGGAGTAAAAACGTTTTGAAAGATTTGGATTAACAGTGGAAATCTGAAAATATTGTTGAAGTTATAAAACGGTGTTTGCTAAAACTCAGATGGGTTGATTTGATAAACACGATTGAGTTGAAACCTTTTTCCTTTGAAACCATTTGATCATTTAAATTTTTAGAAACATCGGAGCTATCGTTGACTTGGTAAATTTTGCTACCCGATGGTAACATCTTTGAAAATGCGTACGAGTACTTATTTTAAAAACGTTACTTTTAACCGATTGATTTAACAGTTTATAGGTTCATTAGTAATATAATAGAAATAAAGTAAAAACAACTACTTAAACATCCAAAATAACAACTAGCGGCCATATTACAAACCAAACTAAAATTTAGTAAATAATAAACTTTAACGGTGCGAAATAAAATTTCAAATCCAAGGAACAAGCATGGCCGCCTCGAGTCCTCTCCGGCTCCATCTCCGCGATCTACTCACCTGCAAAATGATATGGGAAGGGGTGAGTCACCAAGACTCAGTGTATAAATCCCCAACCCGAAAATGCAACTCATACACAGGATATTAGTAAGACATGCAAACATGCAACCCAAGTTAGCCATCCATACTCCTTTTTCTACCCCGTGTGGTCAAAACCACTGGTGGTCAAAACCACTGGTGACCGAAGTCACAAATATATCAAGTGATGGGGCCAACCCATCGTGTGGTCAAAACCACTGATGACCATAGGTCACAATTATCAACACGTGGTCAAAACCACTAGTGGTACCAAACCACTGGGACTTAGTCACAAATTATATCAACAGTGTGGTCAAAACCACTGGTGGTCAAAACCACTGGTGACCGAAGTCACAAATATATCAAATGATGGGGCCGACCCATCGTGTGGTCAAAACCACTGGTGACAGTCCATAGAGATCATCTCCCTCCTCTCATCAATCCCACCATCATCATGCTCACATAACAAGTATCATGATCCCATATATCATGCATCTATATATAGCATAGCATTTAACAGCATATGATAGCATACACGAACATACATCGTAGATCACGTAATAGGGGACTTACCCGAAATCCAAGCTTATGCCCACAAGGCAAAATTTACTACACGAGGGGTTATACAGCAACATAATGAACAGTCTATGCTAATAAAGTGTGTAAGAGTTTACACACCTGTTTAATCGAAGATCTAAAGAGAAATCCCGATTCTATCACAAAATCCCGAGACGTGTTCCCGTATTACTCCTACATTCGGCCACTATAGGTTAGTATTAAAAAGTCTCATTCGGCTAAACTAATGATCCCGAAAGACTAATGGCACCTAAAACCAACATGTGGCCCTAGGCCGAATCTTTATTAGCACTTACCAACGCGATTTGAAATCCCGAAAGCCTCTGTTTTCCCTTGGCCGATTTGCCCCTAAACCCATAGTGTACACTCGGTTACACATAAATACCAAAAATGGCCTTTGGCCGAATATGCTCAACCATTTTACCATACTTACCGAAATCCCGAAGTTGTCACTTGACTTGTCGAGATCCCTACCAAAACATTTGTTAGAATCGGCATGCACACTTATATCCATAGTTAAGGCCCTTGGCCTAATCGCATATTTGCCTTACCTCGAAGAATCAATTCCCGAAAGGCTCCCCTAGCTCCTTGGTGTCGGCTACATTCAAAAATTATATACTAAGACACTTATATAAATTCGGCCAATCCAAAAAGAGAAGAAACAACCCGATTGCCTTAAAGAAGAAATACTTACCACTATGCCGCTTGGAGAAACTACAAGAGAAGAGTCGATAGCCCCTAAGAGATTCGGCTGTGGCTTCCAATATAGATGAAGTATTCGGCTAACACCAAATGGAAGGTGAAATTTTTGAGTAGAATGGGGGTGATAGGTTCGGCCAAGTAGCACAAAAGATGAAAGGGATTTGAAGAATTTTTGGCAAAGGGGGCTAGAGAGAATTCGGCCAGAACAAATTGGGAAAGAAAAGAAAAGCAATTAGAAGAATTTCGGCCATGCTCCCTTTGCTATACTCAAGGTCCTTCATTCGGCCATGCTCCCCATGTGATGATTACCCATTTTTTTTAACTATCACCCATGAAACAATATTTAACAAATTGTTCCATCCCCTTAATCCCTTCCTTCAATAAATAAAATAAAAATTTCCCATACTTTCCAGCAGAAAATTAAAAGCAACCCATCTTGCTTTCTTCAACCACTGGCGCCCATGTGCAGACCCTCCTTCACGCCAGCAATAAAAAAATAAGACTACCCATGCTGCTGCCCACAGGTTTCGAACCCAAGACCTGCAGGAGAAACCCCACGCCTCCAGCCACTCTGCTATGGCGCCTATTTGTAACATAGACTCGTCAAAATTTTCTTTTAAGCGCTCCTTAACTAGCTTCCCCTTGCCTTAACGCCAAAGGCAAAAATAAAACATCCTTGCGCTTCTATCTGGACTAGAACGCGAGTCCTCATTGCCGCAATCACCTATCACGTCCCACGCCACTTTACCACCTTGACTTTCATGTCCACCAACGCTCGCAAAAAACCTTTTGAAGCCTCCTTAGCCCCTTCCTTTTTAACGCCAAAACCCAAAAATAGAACACACATTGCGCTTCCATGGTGACTCGAACCTGAGTCCCTACACCAAGGCCCTTAAGTGGCGCATGGAAGCCACTTTACCAAGGAGTTTCTTATGCCCTAAACTCGCCAAAAATATCTTTAAAGCCTCCTTCACCAAGCTCTCCTTTAACGCCAAAAATAAAAACTCCCCAAACGCGATTCCTGCAGCTCGAACCCCTGCTTCGCCGCTCCCTCCTCAACACCTAGGTAGCGTCCCTAGCCATCTTGCCACTTGGTTTCTCATGTCAAACCTTCCCAAAAATTTCTTTTAAGCCTTATCTCACCTAGCTTTTTCTTCTCAAGTGCTAAAAAGAAATTTTCAGCCCTAAGTCCGACCTAACCCGGGGTTATGACTAGACCCTGGAATATATCAACATACGCATTTCTTCAGGCAATCACATGAAAATAAAATAAATCGCAAACAACCCCTAATTCGGGATGTTACACATAACGTCCACAGTGAAAACAAACCATTGGTAAAAATTCATATTCCACTTGTTGAATTTTGCCATTGATAAGAATTTGAGAAACCAAAGGTCTGTCTAAATTGACATACACAACCATATGGGCAAAACGCCCTCTTACCTTGTTATCAGTATTCATATCTAGCTAGGCCACCCTTCCAATTACTCCCCCTATTTCCACGAGGATCTTACATTTATACATGTAGCCTGACAATCCCGGAAGTCTAATCCACCACATCTTTTATGTGAAAAGGCTCTCACTTAAAGTCCTGGGATTTTTTCGGTCAATACCTGACGATTCAACCGTGGACGATGTCTTTCAACCCATTTTCGATATCCATTAGTTGAAACGAAGATGACGGCTTCCAAATGTTGCAAATCTTATTGTGTAGCACAGAGTACCCGATGTTTCAGCTAAAGAGTTTTAAAACCATTGTATTTTCCATATCCTTATGAGGAATTGATGGATCCTTTTTGAAAAAAAAAAAAAAAACAATGGAAGGAATACCATTAACTATAGTTTTCTGGATATCCCCTTCCACTAGATCGAAATCTTCACCTTCTCCTAGACCACTTCTATTTACTTTGGATGATTGTCCCAATAATTTGTCTTTCCAAGAGAGAACTAGTACAGCAGTCGAATCAATGAGCATATCCTTGCCCACCTCATTAGATTTATCTCTAAAACGAACCTTTCTAGAAGTTATATCCTCCATGGAGGAGTTACCCTCACCAGCTTTTTAACAAAGAGAATTTTCGCAGAAAGAGTCCATTATATTCGTATAGAAAATTTATACCAATAATGTTTATTAAGCTAAAGCTGGATATGACAATGTCATCTTTCCATCCTCTAATTTGGCTATTTATAATTTGATTAACATTTAATTAACTTATGATTAGTTCATTGATTAAGGTTTACTTATTTATTCAATTATAAGATTAAGATTTAGTGGAACTCATCATCATCATCCACTATTTCATGTTTATAATTGGATAAATAATTATCTTGGTCTTTTGGATATTTGCTATCTAGGTTTTCAAACATTTTCTAAATTAAAATAAAATAATAATTGGACTTTTATAATTTAGTCCTTAAGTTTTAATTAAATAATTTCCCAATTAAATTACTTAACCGGTCTTTAATATATTTTTGTATGAACTTTGTTAATCTTTATATCTTATCCTTATGGACTCCATTTACGGAAATGAGATTCTAAAATCACATTTTTCGACATCACCTGAAATTAAGTTGTTAGATTAAAGTCTATCTATAAGATGAGGGTCTTAAGAAATTTAAACACTATACAATCTTATCCTTAAGGATTACAATATTTACTCTGATAAAATACAAGTTGGTGGAGTGTTTACACTGGACCACCAAAGCTTTAAGTAGATGAATTTCTCCTTATGTTTTACAAATTAGGCCATTTCAAGTGAGTTAAATAAGCCCTATTTAATCATTTGACCTTTGACTCAAATTAGTGCTTAAGCTTTTATTTGTCCTAATTTGATACCTAAATTTACCGTCAATGTTTAATTTATACACAAACCAATCATGTGGAATAAAAATTATTTAACATATACTCTAGTAAAAAAAAATATAGATGCTTAATAGAGAGAAAAAAGTTTCAAATACTAAATCAAATATTACATATTAAAATTAAATAATTAACTAAAATAAATATTAAATATTAAATTTAACATTAAAATCAAAATCAAAATCAAAATCTAAGAAAAAAGGGATAAAATTACCATTCGGTGTACTTGAATTTTATTACAAGCATTTCATATCATTGGGATATTTCAAAGCTAACGTGGCATAATCTCCTGCATCAGTGGATTATCTCTCGCTGATTGTTTTTAGTTTTATTATTAACTTTTTGTGTTTAATTTTGTTGAGTTTTTCAGTCAATTTCTCCATTATTTTTTTTTTAAGTTTCAGAAGAACAAATCTTCAAAGTCTCCACCAAATCAAAGCAAAAAGAACCGATAAAATCAATGGCATCGTCAACATCAAAGCTGGCGTTTCGTATAGTACTGGCGGCGCTCATCCTCTTGGCTCTCTTCTACGTCGGCCGTCCGCTTTACTGGAAGATCTCCGCCACCGTCCACGACATCCGCCACAACAAACAAACCGTTCAAGAAGGCAAAATTAAAACTAGCAATTAGAATCCCTTCTTTCTCTAATTCTTTCATTCGTTTCTGATTTTATACTTTTTCTTAATATGATCTGTGAAAAAAAACAAACCCATTTTTTAAAATTCTTGTTTTTGTTTGAAATGATGATTTAATCTATACATTTGATTACTGTTAAAAAAACCCAGTTCTGTAATCCCCTTCTTCCTCTAATTATTTCATTGGTTTCTGATTTTATGCTTTTTTTCCCATTAAATTATGATCTGTGTAAAAAACAATTTGTTTTTTTTTAAATATTAATAGTTCTTTAAATAATAAATTAATGCACTGAGATTGTTAATTTGTTTTTATTTTTGCAGGTATTTCACAGATAATGCTGGAGGCTCAGAGATCAGTGGGGTGGTTTAATGACGAATCAGACTCAGGAATCCATGAAAATCGTGGTAAGCAAGCTTCAAGGAGATTGAAATTTAGGGTTTTGTGATGGGATTCCCCCCTTTTGATTCTTATGTTAATTAATGGAGTTTTATCTCATAATTTTAATAAGTTTAGTTTGATTTAGTTCTTCTTATTAGAATTTTTTTGTTGATGCTTTAGATTGGAAATGGGAATTTTTAGAGGAAAATGTGAGAGTTTTGATGTTGAATTATTATAGTTTTACTGCAGTTAATGCATATGGGATTTGAATATGGAAATTTTGTTCTGAATCTGAATTTCAGTTAAAACTTCACGAATTAAGCTATTTTGCTTTTATATATGTTTTTAGTTTTTTTTTTAATATACAATAGTTTAGGGTGTAAGCTATAAAAATTTTCACCCATTTATTAGTGTTTATGGTTTGGTCATTAGGTATAAAATTTCTATTTTAGTAGTTGCTAATGTTATAGAAATTTGGTCGATTAATTTTTTTATTAATATTATAATAAATTTAGCCCTTCTATCAATTTTAGAAATTTTAGATATTTAACCCTCAACTATACACATTTTACTAATTTAGTCTTGATTCTTAAAAATTAGAAAATTTTAAAATTTTCAAAAAGATTTAAAAGTTTTTTTTGATAAAAATACATATAAAACTATAAAAATATTTATAAATAAATTAATACTTATTTTTTAATTTTTCTTACATGAAATCTATTTATTCAAATAATAATCCCATAGTTGAGTGGCTATTTTTATAGTTACCCAATAATTTATTAATTTTTTTGTTAAAATTCAAAGAGATAATTGCACTAGACATCCCCAAATTATGACTCTCATTTTAAATTGGTCCTCAACCTTCAAAGCATTCTAATATATCCATAAACTATCGATGTTATTTCATCAGGTCCTTCCATTATTGAAATTATCAAGGTTTTCAGAACCAAATTGGTGGTCAAACCGATCAAGTCATTGGTTCGTCGGTCAAATCGGTTCATTTGGTTCGATTATATAAATTATTAAAACATTTATAAAAAATAAAAATATTAAAAATTCGATTCGACCGGTTCAACAAGTTCTTTTTTTTTTTGCCCAATTTAACGAGTTCGTACTAGTTTTTGGGTCAAACAATTCAATGCCCTTCTCCAGATCGATACCCCAATAGCTCAATTGGTTCTTAATTCAATCCTGTTCAAACAACTTTGGAAATTATTAATTTAGAATGACACATAAAATCTTATATGACATAATTTAAAACAAAAATTTTAAAAGAAAAGTAAAATGTTGTCGCATAATTTTAAAATTTAAAATGAAAAAAAAATAAAATCAAAGAAAAAGAGAATGTGAATAATAATTTTTGTAAAAGCTTTGAAAATCTTTAAATCATT
This sequence comes from Gossypium australe, assembly GCA_005393395.2. Lineage (NCBI taxonomy): Eukaryota > Viridiplantae > Streptophyta > Magnoliopsida > Malvales > Malvaceae > Gossypium > Gossypium australe. The sequence continues at coordinate 36,466,994 of CM016622.1, forward strand.
ATTTTTACAATATTTTTTTAAAAATTTTCATTTTAAATCGTGACATCTTATTTAACAGTTAAATTAATAACTTCAATAACGAAAAGACTTTATTAATATAATATCCATAATTTAAGAATATAATTAAAATATTTTAAATTTGACAACTGAGAGTGATAGTTGAATTAACTCAAATTGAAATACAAATATTTTATAGATTAATATTAGAGATGTAATCTGAAATCTTAGAATGAGATTTACTGTGTTTAATGCATATGGAATTTGAATATGGAAATTTGTTATGAATTTCAGTTGAACTTCACGAATCAAGTTATTTTCTTTTTTTAAAAAGTATTACAATATAAATATACGTTGAAATAATTATAAGTATTAAACTATTACAACATAAATAGATTATTCGAGTAAATAAAATGTAGAATCAAATTATTATATCACAAATGGATTAAGAATTCGGAACAATTTGAATTATAACTAGCAAATTAGACTAAAACCCGCACATGAAAATAGAACATGATGGGTACTCAAAGACTCAATCATATAATTTCACATAATAAATCTCGAACCAATATACTTAAGATAAGGGCTTTTTGCCAAAAGTTATTTATTTTTATATATGTTTTTAGTTAATTTTTTGCAAATATATAATAGCATGTCAAATATTATTAATGTTTTTTCTCAAATTCAAATATTATTAGTCTAACATAAACATGTTGTAATCTGAATTTTATGATGAGATATATGATTTTTTTTATATCATTCAATATTGAGAGAGGGATGGGTGGATAGAGTTTGAATTCGTATTCGGTTTAGAAATAGTTTTTATTGCATGGTGAAAAATTACAAAATTTCTAAAATTAAGTGGTTGTGTTATTTATAGCAATAAACTCTAACAAGAAATAATACTTGTGCTTTGAGTTAGATAGTTCTAAACATTTCGTGACTTTAATCAAACAGGCTTCTTTTCTAATCTCGAACTCCAATTTACTTAAAGTGTGGGGTTTAATTTTACGAATAAATTCCACAAAATGAAAACTTTAATTAATATTCAATGGAATATTAATTTTTTTAAAAGTTAGAAACTGAAAGATGAATTCTCGCAAAATATAGTATTTATTTGGAAAAATAAATCACATTAGATTTTGATAGAGTATTAACGCTTAGGAGGTATCTATTTGACCTAACCAATACTCTCTATCTATAGAGAAGAATACAAGAGTCTCAATTGAACGAGGGTGAATAAATAATATTATTTTAATATATAATACAAGCAATCCCATTTAAGTATACATAGTGGCGACAGATACACCCTATGAACACTAGGTTGTTGCCTTTTGCTGTGTAGATAGGTCTCTAAGCCTGTCTCACGTATGAGGTATTGATTATCTGTGTCATCTGATCTTTAAATCAACTCATAATTTTACCAACCTAATAATTATTTTTCTATTCTAAAAATATTGTTTATTTAATTAATTAAAATAAATTTAATTAATTTCCTAATTAAATTATTTTCTCAATCCAATTATAATTATGTTAAAGTCATGATGACTTAATTGTAATAGAATCTATGAGCAAATTAACTTTATTAACTTGTTCACCAAGATCATGATGACTAATTAAATTTTCACTTCGAACTTCAATTATTTAATTAAAAATAATTAAATAATAATTCAAAGAAATTAATTTAATATCTAAGTCATCTCTTGCATAGACGAAAAGGCACATTCACTACGGATAATAATACATGCGATCTATTTCTCCAATTTGTCGTTTCCATTCATTCATGTTGATTCTATTGCAAACTGTACAGAGTCATACCAAGGTAACATAGAGACTGATTGGACATATATAATTAGGGCTTAAATAATTTGTAATTAAGTTTCGATTTATTTAGTCATGGAATCATTTCACTAAAGTACCACCATGACTGAGCTCTCTCTGTTGTATACCGTCACGAAAGCTACTTATCAAGTGTTCGTCCAATGACCTTGTCATATATGTGTTACCCTTATAGGATATCCTTAATCTGTTTGAGTTAAATCCATTCACCCAATATGATCCTATTTTATCTCATAGTAACCATTACATCTTCCTTAATGAAAAAACTAATTACTGACAAATAGTAATTAAATCATTCGTCCTAGAAAAATAACCTGAGGCCATATTACTTTTCCATCTATCATATACCAGCATTTACCTCTATTACCAATTGAACTCAAACTTTCAATACATCAAAGTATACAAATCATGCATACATAATCCATCACTTTCTAAGAATTGAGGTAAGCCACACTATGAACATCACAATAGAATAAATTCATAAACATACCTAGGATTTATTCTACTTGGGTCCTGTTTGATGTACTATTACCCTAGGCAATCACATCTTTGTCTCTATCTTTTGGGAATCATCCACTTCAATACCCAAGACAATGTATCTCCCTACTTGAACTTGATAGACAACATAATAGTCTTTTAATCGGCTTACTCAATTTTGATTATAGACTATGGACCATTTAAATTATCTACTAATATAAGTTACCTTCTAGTATTACGATCTAATCACATAATGCAACTTAATATTAATTAAATATTAGATAATCAATGAGCTAATTTGCTTACATTTTACTTTGTATGCAAAAACTGTTGAAGATATTACACAAAAGATATTAATGAGAATAATAGAATTTTATTAAACCAATCTGTTTGAAAAATTACAAGTACACTTGTCGATATCACAACATTATAGGCATTAGATCCCAACACAAAGGGCACCTTGTCGCACCCCTAGAAGCCACCTCACTTGCTCCTAGTGGAAAGAGATAGTCGAAACACTTACTATATGTTTTTAGGATGTGGAACATGAGGCACTTAAAGATATGTTATCTATCAACCCATCCCAAGATGTGGAATCCGAGGCACTTAAAGAGATGTTATTTGCAAAGCTTCTCCTCGCTTAAGTATGTAAGCTCATGTATGTTCATAGAAATAGGAAAGATAATTATTAGGTGTGTGTTGCATAATTTGTAAGTATGGTAATATAGCTGCAACATGAATAACCCTTTATCAGAGCAACTTTTTGTTGGAAAATTTGATTAAGAAAATAGTGAATGTTTGCACAATGGACGTTTAAATTTTTTTCTTAAAACCGAGTCTTGTGCTATTTATAGTAATAAACCTTAAACCAAATTATTACTTTGCTTTATGTGAGACGATATAAGTTATTTTATGGCTTTCTACCAAACAAACTTCTTTTCTATCCTCGAACCCTAGATTGTTTTGAATGTAGGCTCAAACAACACGAATCAAATGCACAAAATGAAAACATTAATTAACTTTTAGTGGGAAAGTAAATTTTCTCTCAATGAGAAACCAAAAAACTTTAAGCTTTTCAAAAATTAGATTTTATTATTATAAATAAAATTACCACTATTTTCTGATAGAGTAACGACATTCTATTGTTTGTTAATTAGGTCATCCCTTAGTTCCTATTTATAGAAAATCGATACAAGAGATTTATTTGAACAAAGGGTAATTTAAAAAATAATATTTTAATAGGAAATACATTTTTCTTATTTAGGAAACCCTAAGGGTGGTGGCTTACCTTGTTGAACACTAGGGTTTGTCTCTATTTAGAAATGTGCCCATATTGTAGTAAACATGTAATTATTTTCTATTTATTTGAACGATTAATAAATAATATTTATTTGAACGATTAATAAATAAATAAAGTTAATTTCACATTTCACTATTATGTCTTTTGTATTTATGTCTTTTATATTTTGCATGCATAGAAAAATTGTGACAAGCAAATATTAGCTCATTGATTGTCTAAAGTTCAAACTGAAGATAAGTGGCATTGTAAAAAACTTTTACATTGCGAGAAAGACAACTTACTTCAGTAGATAATCTAAATGAGTCCGTAATCCCGTAAAAGAATCAAAGTGAGTATTTGATTCAAATAATGAGAATGATTATTATGTCGTCTACAATTCTAATTGGGAGATGGCTAGTCTTGGCTATCGGAGTAGTTGACTTCACGAGTAGAGACATAGATGTATTCATTGGTAGAATTGTAACATCCCCAAACCCGGCCCACAAGTCCCGACCGAATCTGGTTATGTCACTGCGGAAAGACGGCTGGAAATCTTTGACTTTAGAATAAAACTTGAAAATTTATTATCTCTGAAAATCATGTCCATTTAAAATTTAATAAATAATATAAGCTTGTTGAAAACTTCCGAATTAAAACATTGTTATAAATTACTATAATATGAACCTTTTGTAAAAATATTTCTGAATATAATGTAAACTTCAACAAAATTAAATAGAGTACTTTAAATAAAAAGGGGCCCTTATTACATCAAATAAAAGTCCAAAATACTGATAATATAATATACTTAAATAGAGTAAAACATCTTCTGCATGAAAATCTCCTTCTGCATGGGCCACCTTGTATCCACTCCAACCCGGTCCGATCAACATGTCACCTGCGATGTTTGAAAATAATTGGGTGAGTCATAATGACTCAGTGTGTAAGTTAACCACTGAAATCCACCCACATGCTAGCCACATAATATCCCAATTATCAAATGCAACAAGTAATATATATTCATTTTAACAATTACCACAATCTGGGCTTGGCCCACATTCAAATCATACTCAAATACTGGGCTAGGCCCATTTCTCAATAAACCACATATCAACTGGGCTTGGCCCATCTCCACGTATGTTCCCAAAACATACCTATCCACATGTCATATTGGGCTTGGCCCATTACCATATCTTTTCATAAATGAAATAATGCAATCATGAAACCCAACCCAAGCCTAGGGTCCATCCGCTACACACCCCCTGATCCAGCCTACCACACACCAGGGGACTATCGAGTCACCCTCTCCTTTTCCCTCCAAAAAGGCAACCAATGCCATCCACGATGTAGCGTATAGCTAACATCAAACCACGATGGAGCACACAGCAATCCATCAAGCCACGATATGGCATAAAGCCGATATCAATTAAGGTAACCACGCGAACTAAATCGCAAAGATCCACAACGCGACCTCAGTCAGCGCCAATCCACGATGTAGCACAAAGCTGACATCAACCACGTACTCGAAGTACACCCGTACCTTCTTTTCATAACCCACCCATGCACATGTAATGTAATATACTGCTGAGATGATGCATGTGCATGATATTCACAAATATAGGCATACTCACATATTTAAAGCCAATTATCACATATTAACAAATTTACTACTTACCTGGTCATCACCATACCCCCTTCAAGGGTATCTTTTTACATTTACTGCACTTGTTAGCAAACATATATAACAGGCAAATATCACGCAAATCCCGGAAACAATGGCTAACTACACACCTTATAACCTGAAGCTCTAAACCCTCGATCCCGACGCTATCGCTTAGCGAGACTACCGTTATCTGCCTATCGTTTTCTGTTGCACGTCCACACCCCGGTGGCCAATCCCGAACTGCCGAGACGGCTCTTTTCTTAAACTTCGGGATGGGGACTTTCCCTTTCCCCTCTTGACTGGCACTCGCATCCATCGACGATACTTAATCAGAACCACACGATTAATCAACAAAGTCATAATCTACTATTAACAAATCGAAGTCACTTATTAATATCCTTACCGAAATAAACTGAGATCCCGAAGGCTTTCCTTCGCTTATGCCGATCTGCCCTATAAACCAAAGTCACTATTCGGTCAACACCTAAACATACACAATGGCCTAAGGCCGAATACCAATGGATCACTTACCCCTCTTACTCGGATCCCGAAACACCACTGATCTCCTGAAGTTGCCAAAAATCCCTGTTACACAATATTAGAACCGGCTAATACCAAAACTAAGTCCAACCCTTCGGTTTAGCCACAACACAAAGTACTCAAATCAATCGTTAAGACCGAACACCTACCTTTCCTTAAATCGAATGGAGAAGAACTAGGAGAGATCGCCCTTGCTAGAATTCTCCCAACCGCACTAGGATGCCAAGGATTTCAACAATGGTGCTTAGTATTAAAAGAGTTTCGGCTTAGTCTAATGATTAGAGAATCAAAGTTGAAGGAAATAAAAAGGTATAGAAATAAAGAGAGTGAAAGGAATTCGGCCATGCAAACAATGATGGGGAGGTTTTGGTTTTAAGAAAAAGAAGAAAATAAAATATGAATTGGTTGACTACAACTTTCGGCAAAACTAAAAGAAAATAAAATAAAAGAATAGGGAGAGGGAGTAGAAGAAAAATTTGGTACAAGCAATTAAAAGGAGAGACTAAAAAAAAAAATATGCAAAAGGGTGTTTCCCCTATTTATAGAATTCGGCCACTACCCGAATGGAGAACTCAAGATTCGGCCAACTCCTACTAATTCAAACTAATTGAATTAGTTCAATTCAAAAACAATTTGAATTGCTCCACCATTATCCCACTTATCCACATAAATAAAAAAATAAAATAAAATAATAATAATTATCCTACAATTATCCTACCACTTATCTAAAAAAAAACAAAAGAATAATCTAATACTTATCTCCTTCAGCCGAATTTAAACAAAATTAATCCTAATCTTATCCCATTTGAAGCCCCCCATGTGCCGTCCAATACCCCAATCGGCAGCAAAAAGAGAAACCATTCCACCTACAGCCCCCAGGATTCGAACATAGGACCTGGGGGAACCCAGCTGCCAAGTAGCGCCCAGGCCACTTGGGCCACCTTGATTTTTATGCTAAAAACCCCCAACAATTATTCTTAACACCTACCTTCTTCAGCCCATCACCAAAAAGCAAAATAAAAACGCCCCAAATGCAGCTCCAACCCCTCGAACCCGCGCTCTCTCCTCCCTCCAGCGCCTAAGTAGCGCCTAAGAGCCACTCTGCCACTGGACTTCCATGTCCATCAAACCTGCCCTTTTATTTTAAGGCCTACATAGCCCAGTCCCCTTGACGCAAAAATAAAACAAAAATTGCTGCCGCTTGGACTCGAACCCAAGCCCCTTAGGCGCCACCTTCCAAAGCCTTAAGTAGAGCCTCTATGCCACTTTGCCACATCCTTCCTTGCGTCCTAAACTCCAGAAAAATATTTTAAGGCCTTCGTGCCCCATTTCCCCTTTTTACACTAAAAAAAATAAAAATTTTCCAAAGCCCTTCCTTTTCCATCCAAGCATTCCTAAACCTCTAAAACACATCCAAAAACACCCAAAACCCTTCCAACACTTAAATTATACCCGAATTACCTAGCCCCTAAACCAGGGTGTTACAAGAATGATACATTGGACTGGACCCAAGATGAATTAATTCTGAATCTGTTTGTGAATTAATTCACTTGTGACGTCATGGTGATTTACCTAAATCTTGAGTTACTCACTAACCATGCGTATGCAACTCAAGTGCTTTGATATAAGTGGAGGCTTATACTCTAAAAACGATCAAGCCCATAGCCGGTATGTTGGGTACATGACTTGTGTATAGCATGGCTTTACTAGCAACAGTGGAATTCATAACTCAATTAAAGAGTTAATTATATCCTTTCATAGGTATTGTATGGATTGATAAATATGAAACGTGGGTACAGGTTGCTTGTTCTCGAATGAACAATTTATCACAGTCATTTGTTGATAGTGATCATATTAAGCATTAAGAAGACACAATGGTGACAATGAGATAAAATAGGATTGTATTAGGTGAACGAATTTAACTCAAAGGAATCAATGATATCATATAAGGGTAACACATACATGACGATGCCATTGGACAAAACAATTGGATGAATTGCTTTCGTAAAGAGTATACAATAAGGAGTTTTCAACATGGTACTTCATGTGGACTAACTCCATGATTAAGTAATTGCGAATTATCGGAATTGTGCTCCTAAACATAATTGCAACCACTATAGCCTAATTATATATGTCTGATCAGTCCCTCCTGCTAGCTTAACAAAAGCTCGATCAGACTGCATTTGAATCAGAAGTAAATTCTACAACTTTGGGAATAATCTAATTGAGTCGATTTATTCCATGTGGAATTAAATTAGGTAGTCATGAGAATTGTTCAACTAGAGAATTTGATTAAAGAATTTTCTTAAAAAATTAATTTGGAAAATCTAAGTGATTTTTGGAAAAATTAATTTTGATTAAGTAAAATTAAATTAATCAAATCAATTAAAATTAATATGATATTTTTGAAAGTTACTTTACAAGTTAGACAATTGGTCCAATGGGTAATTGAACTTGAAAATTGGATTTGAGATCGTAAATTGGGTCCGGCTGCTCAAAACTGAGACCAAGACCAAAAAACTAGTCGAACCGAGCTCATCATGTGAAATTGAGCTGATGGTACAAACGGTGGCTAGACTGAAGCAGTCAGGTCATCATTGACCCGAATCGAACCAATAACAACCAAACCGGCTTGGCGGCCATAAGGGTGTCGCACCTGCATCACCAGACACGGTAGTGCTGGTGGCTGGGACGATGGTGTCCCAGTGGCCGGCGGCGGTTGGTCATCAGTGGTTGAGCAGTGGAAGGGTTACACTCCTATTGGGACTCTACTAGAGAATTTGATTTCAGATTAACTATTCAAAAAATAATATCATTTTAAAAGTTTAATATTAAATTAAATTTAAAACTTATCTTAATAGTATTTTATTAATTTAATATTAAAGTGATTATCTTAATATTAAATTTAATTTAATGCTTATCTTGTAGATAAACATTCTATTATTTTAATAAGATTTAATATTAAATTTAATCTAATATTTATCTTGATAAATATTATATTAATTTAATATTAATTAAGTTAATTATAGTTGAACTCTCTAAACTCTCCCTATATAAAGAGAAAAATTTCTAGAGATATTTTTCTAATTTACAACTTGACCTAAAAATTTAGAGAAATTGCAAAATTACCCCACTGGTAATTTTTGTGCAAAATTTTCTGATTCGAAGCAAGCCTATGCTCAGCAGACGTGAGCTTGAGGATAGCTGAGAAGACTACTCGATCGAAGTGTTCATCCTAGACGAATCGAAAAGGTACAATTTTGATTAAATGTTTAATACTTTAGATATCACAACCAAGATCTTGTTTTGGAAAAAAAAAATTAAAACTCTGATTTTTCCCTAAATTTATCTTTCGCTACATTTTCCAAACCCTTTTTTTTCTAGTCTTTCCTTTCATATGGGATGGGCTTGTTAGATCCGTCTCGTGTATTGGAAACAATTATATATGTTATCTAGATTTTTAACCCACACTTATAATTTGACCAATCTAGTAATTATTTTCTATTTTCCAAAATATTAATTAATTTAGCCTATTAAATTAGTTTCTCAAACCGATTATAATTCCATTAAAACCGTAGCAACTTTAACATATATAAAATTTACAAGGAAATATATTTAATTGCCCCACTCAATAAAACTATGGTGATTAATTAATTTAATTTTTACTTTGAACTTCAATTATTTAATTACAACCAATTAAATAATAGTTCAAAAAAATTAATTCAATTTCTAAGTCATCTTTTGTACTTAGCGAGAAAACACATTCATTGTGGATAGTGATACATGCTATTTATTTCTCTTAATCTTCGTTTCATTCATTCCAATTTATCGGTTCTAGATGCAATCCGTTTTGAGTTATGTCAAGTTAGCGAAGCACCGATAGTACATATTAATTAAGTTTGACTCTTCGTTTATTAATTACAATTTATTTAACAATTGAATCATTTCATGAAAACGTATTAATAAGTGATTGTCCAATGACATTGTTGTAAATTTGTTATCCTCATAGGATATTTTTTATCTCTTTAGGTTAAATTCGTTCACCTAATATGATCCTATTTATCTCATAGTAATCATTATATCTTCTTGCATGAAAAAAAAATCAATTACTAACAAATAGTAATTAAATCATTTGTCCTAGATAAATTACCAATGGTCACATTACGTTTCCATCTATCATGTGGTGCCAATGAGAGGATATCATTTACCCCTTTTTTGGGCTATGACTTCCACTATTGTAAATGAAGCTATGTTATGCATAAGTCATATACCCATCATACCAATTTTTGATTATTTATTTTTTTGAACTTAAGCTTTTAATACATCAAAGTATACGAGTTACGCACACATAATCAGCCACTTACTCAGGATTGAGGTAAGTCACACTATGATCGTCACAAGTGAATTAATTCATAAATAGATCTAGAATTAATTCAACTTGTGTCCCATTCAATGTTATTGCCAATCTTGACAATCACATCTATGTCTTTATCTTCTGGGAGTCAACCACTCCAATACCCAAGACAAAGTACCTCTCTATTTGGACTTGATAGATGACATAATAGTCCTTTAATCAATTTTTTTCAATTTCGATTCATCAGACTATAAAATTTTTAGATTACATACTAATATAAGTTGTCTTCTCACATGACGATCTTACCACGTAATGCAACTTAGTATTAATTAAACATAAGGCAATCAGTGAGCCAATATTTATTTACATTTTGCTTTGTGTGAAAAACTCATTGAGGACAAATACGAACGATATTAATGTGAACAATAGAGTTTTATTTAAACCAATTTGTTCAAAAAATTTACTAGTATAAATGACAGTTCTTTTGGGGATCTTTTAGTAATGGAAAGAAAATGGCACTAGTCAATTAGGAGTTCGTGTGTCAATCTCGGGCCAATGGTGGTTTAGGCTTAAGGCAATTAAGGGATCATAATATGGCCTTCATGATGAATCTCAGATTTAATATTGTCTCAAATTCTAATGCTCTTTGGGTTCATGTTCTTCGAATAAAATATGGAATAAAGAATCGCTTGATTGAGACTTTGGATGAAAAAAGTGACTCTTTTCTTTGGAAAGGTTTATAAAAAATATGACCGCTAATTCGGGAAATTTTAATTTGGTCAGTGGGAGATGGGAACAGTAAATGATGGAGGGACCCGTGGATTCCCACTGTTGGTCCTCTTTGCAATCATATTTCATTTCACTCCAATTTGGCGTCCGATTGCTTTCTTAAGGATATGGTCACTGAGGAAGGATATTGGAATCTTAATCATTTTCGACTTTGGCTTCCAAATGAGATCATTTGTAAGATTGTGGGGATTCCCTTACTATGTCCAACAACTAGATCGAACAAATTCATATAGAGTGGTACAACAATAGGAACCTTCACACTCAAAATTGCATATGGGAAGATTTGGGAAAAGTCATGGAACCCAAAAGAGGCGATTTGGAAACTTTCATGGAAATTTCAGGTCCCTAGAGGATTAGATACTTCATTTGGCTTGCCTTTCAGTAATGACTTATTACTAATGTGGAAAGAGTGTGTCGAAACCATTTTTAAAAAAAGTTTATGAAAATGGGGATCGACATTAAAAAACGAAAATGGAGTCGCCACCAATCCCTTTTTACTTAGGTGTGATTGGATCACCTTGTAAAACATTTTATTTCAAAACATTTATTTTGGTCCACGAAATACAAGAAAACGGGTTCGGGAGTCAGTTACGTATGAGGAAGGGTTAGCACCCTCATAGCGCCCAAAAATTGGTACCTAATTGATAAAATCATGTCCGAATGTTGAAAATTTGAAAAGTTTTAAAATATGATCCTTTTATTAGAAAGAAAATCAAGACTGGCCTATTTCAAAGAAATAAAATGTTATATCCAGTAAGTTAGGATATAACATCTCACGACTTCGAAGTTAGGCTCGCCTTTATTTATAGAAAATTCTTATCTCGAAATACAAAACATCATATCCAATAAATTAGGGTATAACATTTTGAATTTCTGAGAATAAGTTTTGATTTAGAAGTTTATGAATTTCAATTTTAAGAAGAAAAAGGGATACTTAATATTTTAAATTCAACGATAAAAATCGAAACCCAGTGAGTTAGGGCACGATTTTTCCTGAAGCCCCCAAATATTAGATATCATCGTATTTTTTTAAAACTATTTGAATAAAATGCGTCAATTCAAAAGGTGTTTTTATAAAACAATGGTTTAAGTGAGATATTACGACATACATATTTAATAGCAATTCTACATAACTACAAATTATACTAACAATAAATAATAAAAGAATAATATTACATAAATATATAAAGAAATATGTTAAGCAATAATAACGATTAAAAGAATATAAATAAATAAACATGGGATAAAATAAGTAGCAATAATTAAGATTTTTCATGAAATAGCAAAATCAAATGAAAAGGGAAAGATATATTTAAACATTGAATAAAAAAAATAAAAGAATGTGGCAATTTTTAAAATGATTTAATATATATATATATATATATATATATAAAAGAATACTTATAACAAATACATAATTTAATAATTTAGTATATATAAATGATTAAATATAATAAAAATAATTAGTAAATAATATATATAATTAAAAACATATATATAATACACTAATCATAAAATTACATAAGTAATAAATAACATAAATAAAATAAGTTATATAATATAAATAGATTCTATACAAAACAAAATTTTAAGAATAAGATATAATAACACTATAATATACAAATTAAAATATATAATTTAATGATTAATATATAAATCATAATATATAATAAAAATAATATTAAACCGAATAAAATAATAAATAATAATTTAATATATATAAAGATAATACATATAAAATATATATGAATTTTATACTATTAAAAAATTAATAAAATAATAAAATAACATAACATTTTAATATGATAAAAATAATATAATATTAGAATAATTTAAAAATAAAATAAAATAAAAAATAAACAAAAAAAGATTAAATTAAAACACGCGTCATATTATAGGGATCAATATGGCAATTATGTCAAATTTTTAAAACGACATCGTTCTGATTTTGGCCTATAAGTGGCCCGAGGACTCAATTGAAACAGAATATAAGTTCATGGCTAATTTAATAAAAAATAAAAATTCAAATTGGACTGAATTAAAGATATTAAAATTGCAGAGGGGCTAAAGTGGCAAATTGCCCTTTTATAAAAAATGCGCGGATCCTCCCCGGCTTTTCGGGTCAACGCGCGGATCCCCTCTTGAAACGATGCCGTTTTAGTCATTAACAGACCACACCAAAATGACGTCGTGTGATTGAGCTATAAAAGCTAAAAATCAGCCCCAATTTTATTTTAAACACCGAATTAAAAAAAATTTTGGCTGAAGCCCAAAAATTTGCTCTGCCCTCACAGGTCGTCCGACCTCTGGCCGTCATTGCACACACGCTTCACGCGCCGTCGCCTACGGCGGGCCAAAAGTAAGAAACTTCACCCCTTTTTTTTATTGCTTTTTTAAATAGTATTTATGTGTAAAAAAATAGCATAGATTCTAAAAATAAACAAAATAAAATAATAGGAAAATCACCTCTACTAAAAGAAATCTCTGTATTTTATTTTCGTATGTTTTTTTTTTGAATATTTTTGTGTTCTCTTTGTGTAAGTCCACTGTTTTACAAGTTTTTGGGTTTATATAAACCCGAAAATTGATTTAAAAAAGGAAATATATGTATTTTGCCATATTTGCTTGCTGTTTTTCCTTGTTTGTGCAGGTGGGAAGCGGAGATCTCGTCTGCGCGTTGATGGCAGCGCAACCGAAGGTGGGCGCGAGACAGGGGCTGCGGCGCAAGGGTTCCCTAGAAACCCTAGGTTTCTGCTGATTTCGCCTAAGCATTGGGCCATTTTGGGCCGTTTGTATCTGGGTCTGGGGCTTAGGTTTAGTTTGGGTTGTTGGGTAGTTTAGTATTTTGGGCCAGGGTGTATTCGGGTAATGGGTTTTAGTTTTTAGGTTGTAATCGGGTTTGGGTAGTTTATTGGGCTTTGTAAAAGGACTATAAAAAAAATAAACTTGGACATTTATTTTTTATTTTATTTCTGACTTTTGTTTGTTTTTAAGCCCGGGCATAAATGGGCTATTACAGAGTGAAAAGGTGTTTGAGTCACAATAGTTCTTGTGGGTTTTTTGTCATAAATTTGAAGATGTGTTACATGCTTTAAGAGATTGTCTGACAGCTAGAGATATATGGGAACACATAATTCTAGTGGATAAGCTATCTTGGTTTTATTTATGTGGACTTCTGGAATGGCTAAAGACAAATTTACAAAATTCTCAACAGTTATATGTAGGAAATGTTGGTTGGCATTGCCTCTTTGGACTCATTACCTGACGTACTTGGAAAAATCGTAATCTTCTCACGTTCCAAGGTATTCCATAGAGTGCAAGTTAAATTGTTAAAGTTTCTTAGAGTTGGGCCAAATAGTATGTTTCATGTAGTAATAAGGTAACAAAGGTTGATTTGCAACCTAAAATTTCACCTTCTTTCCTTTGCGGGAATTGGATCTACTTAAGGACATATGGTGTGGTCAAAGTGGATAGAGGTTTTGCTGCAGCTGGAGGAGTACTGCGGGATTGAAGTGAAAGGTGGATCGTTGGTTTTAACAGGTATTTGGGATTTTGTTCTATTATTGAGGCTGAGTTATGGGGCATCAAAGATGCTTTAGAGCTTCTTTTAGAATGGAATTATGATAACGCTCTAATTCAGACCAATAGCATAGAGGCAATCAACGCAATTCAAGATCAGGTTCCTAATGGTTCAGATTCGACGTTGGTTAGGAGGATTCACCAACTCTTATCTAAAATAGAAAATTGGATCATTCGGCATATTCCTAGGGAAGATAACAAGGAAGTAGATGGAATCGCTAAATTAGTACAAGAAATGAGAGAAAGACTATAAGTATTTGAGGCTTCCCCTTTGGGAAGTTAGTTTTATGTTAATGTAATTTTTTTTTTGGATTTTTTATCTTTTCACCAAAAAACTATATATTAAAATAATTTTTAATGTTAATTTAATAATATAATGAGCAATAAGAGATATTTTTGTCATTTCATAATTTTTTCTTGAACTTGTGCTTTTACATATCTTATAGATTGATATTGATGAGCTTTTAAAAATATAGTTAAAATCTCGAATATTACACCATAATATTTATGATAATAATATTGGTATAAAAATTGGCGTCATATATGAAAAATGAGCAAAAGGTTATGTCTCTTTCCCGAGTAAGAATTCATGGCTCAATCCCTTCAAGTTCATTTATTTTTCTTTATTTTGGGTCTCTTGAAGTTTTTGCAATATTTGGTGTCTATAAGAGCTTCCAACTTTTTTTGGGGGGGGGGGCAATAAAGATGTTTCTCTCAAATACATTAAGTGAAGAATTCCTTGGAAACTATATGAAGGGGTTAGCAGGGCCTTCGCTAGCAAACCAACAGGGGCCCTCACCTACACACCAAGAAGCTCTTCACCCACACACCAAAAGACCTTTTTGTCGCTCCAAAAGGGGCCTCGTGTAACATCCCAAACCCGGCCTAGAAGTTAGACCCGAATCTGGTGTGCCACATGGAAGTGTTTTTCAAAACCATCTTTGCAATTGTAACAACTTGTTGGAGAATTTCAGCCTCTTTGTTAAAACCCAAAACACTTAAGCAATTGTGTCTACGTGAAAACATAATTAACTTTAATAACCCTTTTCGGTTGTGAAAGCATATTTGAAATAAACGATTTACGAAAATGTGACCTTTGAAATAGAGTTGCAAAAGCATTTTGAAACATTGCCGAAACGTAGATAAAATACAAGTATTTTGAGAGATTGATTGATGAATCACAGATCAAGGAATTGAACTTTAAATCCGTGACTTTTGAAAATGTCGTTAATAATTTGAAAGAATGTTCGAGTTAAAACATATTTGTATAAGTTTATTTTGAAATCCATTTGTTAATCAATTTCGGAAAACCCTTACTTACATTTTTAGAAAAAAAAATTCTCGTTTTAAACAATTTAAGAAAAATAATAAAAAAACATCCCAACCATAAAGCAAAAATAAAAAAAAAATAGTTCAGAGGCCTTATTACAACTTAAACCAAATTAACAAAATAATAAAATAAACGGAAATAGAAATTTAGAGTTTAATAACACCATTTCTGAAGTATGGCCCCCACCGAGTCATCCATGGCCCAAGTCCACGTCACTGAGCATTACCTGAAAGGGTTAAGAGAAAGGGGGTGAGTTACTAGAACTCAGTGTGTAACCCACTTACCGTGGTTCACTGGGCCAAAATCCATTAACCAAATCTTTGGGCCTAAGCCCATTTACAATAATATGAATGTATCATAGATATATATAATATGCAAATGATATGCAATTCCCAAACCAAACCTAGTTTTCCATCCGCTACACACCACCCGTACCAACCAACACACCTGTGGGAGAGCTTTAGTCATCCCACCCCGCCAACACACCAAACGTAGGCATTAAGCCATATATCAAACTGGGCATGAAGCCATATATCAATTTGTGGACAAGCCACCAGATTAATAGAATTTACATGGCATTGCCATTTTTCAGATTTGTGGCAGAGCCACCAGATTTATGTAGCAGAGCTACCAGAACTTCTCTTCATCATCATCCATCCCATGCAATTCATGTATATAATGCATAACAATTCATAATAATGCATTCAAATATTTCTTACAAATTTTTTGGCCCATTATAACAATTTATTAACTTGGCCCACTAAGCAGAATATTATCTTGGCCCATTTCACATATTTTTAGATCGGCCCATTTAGCAAATTATCAAATTGGCCCATATAGCAATTTATCAAATTGGCCCATATAACAAATTATCAAATTGGCCCATATAGCAAATTATCAAATTGGCCCATATAGCCAAAGTATCAGATTTGCCCATTTAGCAAAATATAACAAATTGGCCCATCATGCCATATATCAATTGGCCCATTAAGGCAATCTATCAAATCGTCCCATAAAGGCATTTTCACAATTCGATAATCCTACCCACTAAGGGTAATTCGGTAATCTCGCAATCCAAGGGCATTTCGGTAATTTACCCACCAAGGGTATTTTGGAAAATTTCGCAATCCAACTTAACTACTAATTTGGGCATAACATTTTAAAATTGTCCATCTGCATCATACTGACTAAATTGACCATAAATCGAGTTATAAAACTCGAAATCTAGATCCGTAAAATTTCCTTCAAACTAGACTCATATATCTTCTTACTTTAATTTTTCCAGAATTTTTGGCCTAGCCATTTAGTACAGTTTATTCCTCAAATTCTCCCCTTTTCTGCTGTCTGGCAATTCCGACCATTCTTTACTAAAATTTAATTATCTTTTTTTACAGAATTCAAATGATATTCTAGTTTGTTTATTATAAAAATAGACTCATTAAGGAATCTAACCATATAAATTATGTGCCAAAATTAGTTTTTATCAATTTTTAATGATTTTTCCAAGTCAGAACAAGGGATCTCGAAATCGCTCTGAACCAGTCTCACAAAAATCTAAAAATCTCAAAATATACTAATCCTTTGCTTTCTATGTTTCTTTTATAAGATAATAGACTCAATTATCTTTCAATCCATATCTCCTTCACTTTCTAATTCAATTTCCACAATTTTTGGTGATTTTTCAAATCCACGTCACTGCTGCTAACCAAAACTGTTTCATTGCAAAATACGATTACCACTTCGAACATGCGTACGTCGAGTGGTCACAGATGCCGGTTTCTGGCTTTTTGGTCTTTCGAACGAATCACAGAACATTTTATGCAAACATTCAAAAAGGTGTGAGATTACACACCATTTTAAACATATATTCGGAAAGGTACGGGATTACACACCTGATTTCGATTTCCTAATGAACCACTCGTCGTTGACCTAGAACAATACCAACCAAAAGTTAGCCTCGGATTTCCAAAAGATTTCGTATCACTTACACTTGAATAACTTACCACTATGTCCGAAGGTAGAATATATCGAGTGTTAATACGAATGAGAAGAAGAAATAGAGAAGGGGTGAAAGTTTGGTTATGGAGGAATAATGGGCACAATATTCGGCTATGGTGAAAGGATTAGAATAGAAGAGAAGCTTGAAGGGTTTTTGTGAAAAAGAAAAGAAGAAAGAAGAAGAATGGTTCACTAGCTTGGTTTTTTTTCTAGAAAGATGAAAGAACAAATTTTGGTCTCAATTGTTGATCTACATTCGGCAACAAGAAGAAAGAAATAAGAGAATATGCACACTTGATGCTAATGGAATTAGCACTAAAACTTTACCAAAACACTAACAAAATTCAGCTATGCCCCTTAAGCCCCAAAAATCGTCCACATACATAGCTAAAATGGCCAACAATTTGCCACCCATACTTTCCATAACATCTTCCATTAAAATTCCACTTGTTCCCTTTACTTTCCCCTTCATCCGTTTTTGGTTGTCCCCCATCTTGCTAATAAAAAAAATTGTTCAACAACCAACTCCTTCATTAGCAACGTGAGTGGTTGCCATCTAAAGGAGTCCCATGTTAATTTTTTTTTTATTTCCTGATGCTTGATGAAGTATTGACATAATAAGGTAATGGTGGCACTTAAAATGAACAAAAGGTGGTGGAATGGCATGGATAGTCATGGAGTATTGATATAATGGGTAAGGTGGCCATTATTGAATTTGAATGGCAAGCATTGGAGGAAAGTGACTAAAAAGAAAAATTCTAGGATGTTACACCTCGCACCTATACACTAGTGTCACGGGGCTAGAGATTTCACCAGCAGTCCGTGCGGCCTTAGGCGATTTGCTCGTCCAAACTCGCCTAAGTCAGCCTTTAACTCGAATGAGGATTCCTTAAGAACTCCTCCAAGGCACCAACAAAAGAGCGGAAGTAAACTTGTGCCAAAAGAAGCAAAGCAAAGAACAACAGAAAGAGCGCTCGCAAAGTGTTTGAGTAAATGCTCTCAGTACTTTATTACTCTTAAGAATTCTCAAGTACAATGGATGAGTTACAAGTGAGGGGGAGGCTCTCTATTTATAGTTGAGCTCCCCCAAAATCGACAGTCAAGATACATTTACATCGACGGACGAGATTAACCATATCCCCCAATTTAAGGGATTTACAAGATTATGCCTAATCAAATCCTATCTAATCTTTACAAGATAAGATTCCCTATATCTTTAAGATTAGTTATCATATCAGCCTAAGTTGCCATATCTTCACTATCGGGCCAACCAGGCTTTAATCTTACAGGCTTTTCTAATAGTTCCTTGAATCGGGCCAGTTCTTGTGGGCTAAATGTTCCCCATCTTATGGATAAACCTCCATGGGGCGCATCTTGTGGCATGGTCACGGGCTTCGAACTCTGACCCGTGACATTCTCCCCCACCCATTCTCGCAACGTCCTCGTTGCGACTTCCGAATGGCACTGACTTGATTCGCCTCGAATCTCCCTCGTTGCCTTGGCTTTCCCCCGTCTTACATTCTGATCGAGTTGTCCCTTCTTTCGGAACTTATGCCTCGGCTTCCATCGCCTCTTATCTCGAACTGTTACACTCGTTGGTACATCTCGTCGGCAAGAAGTTTCCGCTCCATCTTGCCCCAATTTTGACTTGTCTCCTTTTGAATCGCCTTGATTCCCACACCTTGGCTTCGTATTATGAACTTTGAAAGGGCCCCTACGACCTTGGCAAGCCAATAAGTCAGAATTCAAAACACTATTAGAGTGTTCGCAGTGTACCTTACTCGCAGCATTTACTCGCCCCGACTATTTCTGCATCGCTCCTTTTTCTTTGAAGCACGATGCACAACTCACCTTTCCCAAAGGTGTCGGCTCCACAGTCGAATCTGCAGGCTTCATATCAATCTTTGGCGCCACTAACACTTCCCAGAGGGCTGTCGTAACATCTCGTTTCATCGAGTCAATGTTCCTCCCATATGAAACATCCTCGACTAGTTGGATCGACGATAAGACCTTTGTCCCACCCTTCATGTCCCGATGCATTTGCACAACAATCTTCGATAACGGACCAGTGACAATATGGATTTGATCGGCCCATGGAAAAGAACTGTCTGAATCCTGTCAAGGAAGTATAAGCCAAGCACGTAATCGTAATCATCTAATTGGATTACCTCGAAATCTTCCTTGCCCTTCCATTCACTGATTTGTAGTTCCATATTACGAACTTCTCCCACCGTTGGGCTCTCCTCGGAATTTACCGTCTTGATCTTCCTACTTGATTTCTTAATCGGGGGATCAAGTTTCCTCGCAGCTTTCTCTGACATGAACAAGTCCGAAGCACCCGTATCAATAAGGGCACTTCCCTTTTGACCTGCAATCTTGATGTCTACAAACATCAACCTTTCCCCACCATTCCTTTTCTTCGGAATTAGAATCATCGTATTAACCCTCGATGTATTCGACTCGGTAGGCTTCACCTCTTTCGGCTCATCACTCTTCTTGATAGCCGAAAATGAAGATATCTTTGGACAATCCCTCTTCATGTGCGGTCCCTTACAAAGAAAGCATCTCAACTTTCCCCTCTTCTCTTCGGGCTATTGGGTCTCCACTTCCCACTTCGTGGTTTCCCACTTTCACCGTCGCTGCCACTACTGCTGCCATAATAGCTATGTCCCTCTTCTTCTTCCTCATGGTACCCACCACTGCCCCTCCCGTTGGGCTTAGAAGATTCGAACCTGTCTCTTCTCGGCACAAGTTCCACTAGGGACTTCGCGACCATCATGGCATTGGTTAGATCCTGGACTCCTCGAGGTTGCAATTCTTGCTTTGCCTATGGTTTCAGCCCATCCGTAAAGGAGAAAAATGCTTCTTTCTCGCTCAAATCAGTAATTTGAAGCATGAGTTACTGAACTCCCGCACATACTCCCTAACCGTGCTACGTTGCGTAAGCCGCCGCAACTTTGCTCGAGCTTCATTTTCAGCATACTCGGGGTAAAACTATGCTTTAAAATCCTTTTGGAATTCCTTCCAAGTCCCAATCTCGGTCCCACCACGTCTCACATCAGTGGACCTACGTCGCCACCATGTAGTGACCCGATAGTCGAGTAACCGAAAAATATATTTTCGGTCTCCATTTTCATAAGACTGAAACTTAAATATTTATTTAAAAATTTTTACGAAGTTAGTTGTGTGTCTAATTGGGTTTTATTTAGGTGAATTTGACTTAATTAGAAGTATTTGGGGAAAAGGATTAGATTGAAATAGGTGTGAAAGTTTAATTAAAGATTAAAGAAAATAAAAAGGACTAAAAAGGCAATTATGCCATTTTTAAATGTTGAGGCGGTTTAAGTATGAAAAAATCCTAGATTTTTTTAGTTTAAAACGTGTATATATATAGATATATATAATAGATACTAATTATAAAGTATATTATTATATTATTATATTTTATTATTATATATATAAACAGACTAAAGGAAAAAGAATAGAAAGATATAGAAACAGAGGAGCAAAACGAAACAGAGAGCAGGGGAAAGAAAGAAAAAAAAAAGAGAAAAGAAAGAAGAAAAGGGGAAATTAAAAGTTTGAAGCTTGGAAATTTAATAGGTAAGTTAATTTAGCCCTTTTCTTTTAATTTTGATGTTTTATAAGTTTTAGGACATAGTTTTGATGAATTTAAGTTGAGGTTTTTGGAGTTTTAAAGTTTTTAAACATAGCATATGATGAACAAAAAGATGAATTAGTGGTTTAATTGAAAGAATTTGAAGTTAGAATTGGGTAAAGGATTTAATTGTAAAATAAGCTATAAAAAAACTGTTTTGGGACAGCAGTAGTAGAGTAACTTTGAAAACTCACTAAAAATCGTAGAAGTGGAATTAGAAGCTGAGTGAGATATGAAATTAAATCGTATTGAGTCTATTTTCATATGAAAGAAATAGGGAAAGCAAAGGAATTATGTATTTTGAGATATTTAGATTTTTGTAAGACTGGTTCAAAGTGATTTTGAGATCCCCTGTTCTGATTTCGGAAAATCATAAAAAATTAGATAAAAATAATTAGAGGGTTAAATTTATATTTGTAGAACCCTGAATGAGTCTATTTTCAATAAAAACAAACGAGAACATCATCTGAATCCTATATGACGAGATAATTAATTTTTAGTGAAGAAGGGTCAGAACTATCAGACAGCAGAACATGGGTGATTTTAAAGAATAAACTGTATTTGTTGGCTTTACCAAAAATTATGAAAATTTTATGGTAAGAATATGTGAGTCTAGTTTCAGGGAAAATTAGTGGATCATAAATTTTAATTCTGTAGCTCAAGATATAAATAATTTAGTGACTTTGACACAAATGGACAGCTTTGAATAAATTTATGAGTGAAGGATGAAATTGAAATGTGAACTAAGGTAAGAAAGGATGAATTTATTATATTATACATGTTTATTTTTATTAAATAGTATAGGAAAGTTATTTGATTATTTTTAACATATGAATGTTATATGTTTATATGAAATTGAAGAAAAAGAAAAGAAAGGAGAGGACCGAATTGAAGGAAAAGGAAAAGAGAAGATTAAGGAGTGAAGGAAGAACAACTTATATCATCTCAACTTTTTTGTTGTAAGTACTACAAGAATTTTAAATTATTTTTATTTATTTATCTTTTTCGAAATATTTATACAAAGTTTTAAATGTATGAGATTCAGCTTTAATGCCCAAGTAGACGGAATTTAGAACTACTAGGATATTAGTGGCATGCCATTAAGGAACTTTAGCGCGCTCTCTTATTATTAGCACGTTGGTGCTCTCTGATTATTAGCACGTTGGTGTTCTCTGATTATTAGCACATCTGTGCTCTCCGTATAGCACTTTAGTGCTCTCTGTTCACTTGTGCATCATAATGCACCTCTGTATTTGTTCCGTATATCTGGTGTGTTCTATAAAGTCTACTTTGGGCTAAGAATGTGAATTGAGAACAAAAGTGAATCATGATGTGCTAAGGTAAGTTTTATACCTTACAAAAGATAAGTTAAATTTATTTAAAGCGAGGCATAATTGAAGAAACTTATATGTGAGTACATATGTAATAATTGACTGAGCTTAAAACATTCTATTATGATTACTTACTTAATTATTCTTGTGGTGCTTACTAAGCCTTCACCGGCTTAACGCGTTTATTTTTAACGCGTAGGTACAATTAGACTAGAAGAGAAGTCCAACTAGAAGATCTCTCATCTCATCACATCCTCAAGGACTACAAAAGTAGGTACTATATTTTGTATTAAAATGGCATGTACATATGCAGTTCAAAGGTATTCTCATGTGATAGGGACTAAAATGTAGACTCTTGAAATTCTATCTATTTTGAGTTACTTGAAGTATTTTGGTATATATATATGGAATGAATTAGTAAACAATAAATATGTTTGTAAAAATGGTTGGTAAGTTAAAATATTATATACAAATGTTTTAATTAAATAGTATCTAGCCATAACCGTTTTGGCACCAAATGTAATAGTCTTATACCGGGTTTGCAATTGAACCGGGTATAGGGGTATTACATTTATTGGTATTAGAGCCTAGGTTTTCTGAATTCTTGGGTCGAGGATGAGTCTATTTGTATATGCCATTTTATAAATTGATGTGATGAGATGAGGTTTAGTTATTTAATTGTGTAATTTATGAATATTGTAGAAACTTAAAGATGTCAAATTAACCTCGTGAAGAGTCAGAAAATAAAGTAGAGAGCAGGGCGCCAAACCTTGATAGGGAAATAGATCAACATAGAGCCCAAGCTCGAAGTGAATCGGTAAACTTAGGAGATGATAGAGAGCCTTAATTGGAAGAAAGAACTCAATCTGAAACTGAACCAATACCGGCTAGAGGAGAAATTTCGATTGCAACCTTGTTACAGACAATAGATCAGTTATTGCAGCAAGTTGTGAGAACTAATAATGCTCCATCTGTTCCACTACTATCTTCTCCTCTTACTGCTCCACATCCACAATCATCTATAACAAGTCATCGATCTCCCTTGGAGAAAATCAGAAAATATGGAGCTGAAGAGTTTAAAGGAAAGAAAGATGATGACCCAGCTGAGGCTGAGGAATGGTTTGAGAACAGTCAAATAATATTTGAAGCATTGCAGTGTACAGGGGATGAAAAGTTGAAATGTGCAGTATCTTTATTAAAGGGTGAGGCTTACCAATGGTGGCCCACTGTTATGAATATCCATCCTGTAGAGAAAATTAATTGGGATTTCTTTGTATCTGAATTTGGAAAGAAATATGTGAGTCAACTTTATCTTGAGAAGAAGAAAAGAGAATTTCTGGATTTGAAGCAGAACAACATGTCTGTTGCTGAATATGAACGTGAATTTATCAGATTGAGTAAATATGCAAAGGAATTAATAGCAAATGAAGCAGATATGTGCAGGATATTTGAGCGGGGATTGAATGAAGAGATTTATGTTTCTCTTATACCATTACATCTACAAGAATTTCCTATTTTGGTTGATAGAGCACAACGACTGGAAGAAGGGTTAGCTCGTTCGAAAGAGAAGAGTTTTGGGAAGAGACTAGCAACTAGTTCAGCACCACTACCATTTTCAAAAAGAGTAAGGGATTTTAGAGATTCCAGATACACTTCTCCTACTGTTGGGCAAAGATCCAAAATTCAGACAAGACAAACTCAGCAGGCGACCTCTATGGGTAGTACTGGGGGTTCCAAAAGAAAGCCAACACCGCCATCATGTGAGCAGTGTAGAAGATATCATTGGGGAGAATGTTGACTGAATTCTCGAGCCTGTTTTCAATGTGGATCGATAGATCATTTAATCAGAGATTGTCCAAAGATGTCAGAAAGTGTTACAGAACAGTCTGTGAGAGGTAGTTCGGTTCCACAAAGAGGTAGACAACTTGGAATTTTTGGTGGCACTGGTAGTGGTACGAGATTGGTGAGGGAAACAACTGATAGATCTGAATCCCAAAGGCCTCGAACTTATGCTATCAAAAAACGAGAAGAGGGAGACGCTCCTAATGTGATTACTGGTACATTCTCTTTATTTGATTCTTCTGTAATTGCACTAATTGATCCTGGCTCTACACATTCATATATATGCATTACATTAGTGAAAGAAAGAGAGTTACAAGTAGAACTTACAGAATACGAAGTAGTAGTTACTAATCCTTTCGGGCAAAGTGAGAAAGTTAATAAAGTGTGTAGAAGATGTCCCTTAAAAATTCATGATTATGAGTTTCCAGCAGACCTTATGGCACTTACGTTTTATGAGTTCGATGTGATATTGGGTATGGACTGGTTGTCAGAACATGGGGTTATGGTTGATTGCAGAAGAAAAAGAATTTCCTTGAGAACTTCAGATGGAGATGAAGTGATTGTAACCGGTGAAAAATATAGCGCATTGACGAATGTGGTGTCTTTAATAAAGGCTTCTAAGATGATGAGAAAATGATATACTGCTTTTCTTGCTTACATTTTAGATACTCGTATAACGAATACTGAGATTGAAAAGATACCGGTGGTTCGAGATTTTATTGATGTGTTTCCAGAAGAATTACCGGGTTTACCCCCAGAAAGAGAAGTAGAGTTTAGGATTGAGTTAATTCCAGGCACTGCACCGATATCAATAGCACCTTATCGGATGGCACCCACTGAGTTGAAAGAATTGAAAATGCAGCTACAAGAGTTATTAGACAAGGGATTCGTACGTCCTAGTGTATCACCATGGGGGGCACAAGTATTGTTCGTAAAGAAGAAAGATGGGTCTTTGAGACTTTGTATAGATTACCGTCAGTTGAATAAAGTGACTATAAAAAACAAATATCCGTTGCCCAGGATTGATGATTTGTTCGATCAGTTAAAAGGAGCTAGTGTATTTTCTAAGATCGATCTCAGATCGGGGTATTATCAGTTACGGGTGAAGGAATCTGATGTGTCAAAAACTGCCTTTAGGACTCGGTATGGTCATTATGAGTTCTTGGTTATGCCATTTGGATTTACTAATGCTCCAGCTGCTTTCATGGATCTTATGAATAGAATTTTTCAGCCTTATTTAGATCAGTTTGTGGTTGTATTTATAGATGACATTCTAGTGTATTCAAAAGGTGAAGATGAGCATGATAAACATCTCCGGATTGTGCTACAGATTTTGAGAGAAAAGCAATTGTATGCTAAATTGAGTAAGTGTGAATTTTGGTTAAAAGAAGTCACTTTTCTGGGACATATAGTATCGACAGATGGTATTCGAGTAGATCCCAAGAAGGTAGAAGCTATACTTGAATGGAAACCACCAAAGAATGTGACAGAAGTAAAGATTTTTCTCGGATTGGCTGGTTACTATAGAATATTTGTTGAGGGATTCTCTATGATTGCATCTTCGTTAACGAAATTGTTGCAGAAAAATGTGAAATTTGAATGGACAGAAAGGTGTTAGCAAAGTTTTGAAAAATTAAAAGTAGCATTAACAGAAGCTCCTGTGTTAATTCAACCAGAATCTGGTAAGGAGTACGTGATTTTCAGTGATGCTTCGTACAATGGTTTGGGTTGTGTGCTAATACAAGGAGGAAAGGTAGTAGCGCATGCTTCTAGGCAATTGAAGCCACACGAAAAGAACTATCCGACGCATGATCTTGAATTGGCTGCAGTGGTGTTTGCGTTAAAGATATGGCGGCATTACTTGTACGGTGAGAAATGTCATATTTATACTGATCATAAAAGCTTGAAATATTTGATGACACAGAAAGATCTGAATTTAAGACAGTGCAGGTGGCTTGAATTGATAAAGGATTATGATTTGATTATTGATTACCATCCAGGTAAGGCTAATGTTGTTGCTGATGCTTTAAGCCGAAAATCTCTATTTGCTTTGCGAGCTATGAATGCCCGATTGTCTTTGGTTGATAATGGTTCAATCATAGCTGAATTGAGAGCTAAACTGACATTTTTACAGCAAATATGTGAAGCTCAGAAGAATGATGAGAAGTTACAGGTTAAATGGGCACAGTGTAAGTCAGGTACTGATTCTGAATTTTAGGTTGGAATTGATGGTTGTATGTTATTCAGAGGTAGGATATGTGTACCTCAAAATTCAGAACTCATACAGAAGATTTTATACGAGGCTCACAGCGGTATTATGTCTGTACATCCGGGGAGTAATAAAATGTATAATGATCTGAAAAAGATGTATTGATGGCCAGGAATGAAACGGGATATCTCTGAGTTTGTATCAAGATGTTTAATATGTCAGCAAGTTAAAGCTGAACATCAGGTACCTTCAGGGTTACTTCAGCCAATTACTATACCGGAATGGAAATGGGAAAGAATCACTATGGATTTTGTATCGGGGTTACCGTTGTCTCTGAAGAAAAAGGATGCTATTTGGGTGATTGTTGACCGATTGACAAAATCAGCGTACTTTGTTCCGGTACGTATGGATTATTCTTTAGATAAACTGGCTGAACTGTACATATCTGAGATTATCAGGCTACATGGAGTGCCTGTCTCCATTATATCAGATAGAGATTCCCGATTTACGTCTCATTTCTGGGATAAATTGCAAGAAGCTTTAGGTACTCAGTTGTATTTCAGTACTGCATTTCATCCTCAGACAGATGGCCAATCTGAGCGTGTAATTCAAGTATTGGAAGATATGCTCCGATGTTGTATACTAGAGTTTGAAGGTAATTGGGAGAGGTATCTACCTTTGATTGAATTTGCTTACAATAACAGTTATCAGTCCAGTATTAAAATGGCTCCGTATGAAGCTTTGTATAGTAGAAAGTGTAGAACACCGTTATATTGGACAGAGCTCAGTGAAAAGAAGATACATGGGGTTGATTTGATCCAAGAAACAGAAGAAAAAGTAAAAGTTATTCGGAATAGTTTGAAAGCAGCATCTGATCGTCAAAAATCTTATGCTGATCTTAAAAGAAAAGATATTGAATATAATGTGGGTGAAAAAGTATTTTTGAAAGTGTCGCCATGGAAAAAAATTCTCTGATTTGGAAAGAAAGGCAAGCTCAGTCCAAGATTCATTGGGTCGTATGAGATCTTAGAACGGGTTGGTCCAGTTGCTTATCGGATAGCCTTACCACCGGAATTGGATAGAATTCACAATGTTTTTCATGTCTCAATGCTACGAAGATACAAGTCTGACCCATCTCATGTGATTACTTCTGAAGTAATAGAAATTCAACCGGATTTAACTTATGAAGAGGAGCCAATTAAGATACTTGCTCGGGAAGTAAAGGAATTGAGAAACAAACGGGTTCCGTTGGTAAAAGTATTGTGGAGACATCATAATTCGGAAGAAGCAACATGGGAAAGAGAGGAAACGATGAGACATCAAAATCCGCAGTTATTTACGTCAGGTAAATTTCGAGGACGAAATTTATTAAGTGGGGGTGAATTGTAGTGACCCGATAGTCGAGTAACCGAAAAATATATTTTCGGTCTCCGTTTTCATAAAACTGAAACGTAAATATTTATTAAAAATATTTACGAAGTTAGTTGTGTGTCTAATTGGGTTTTATTTAGGTGAATTTGACTTAATGAGAAGTATTTGGGAAAAAGGATTAGATTGAAATAGGTGTGAAAGTTTAATTAAAGATTAAAGAAAATAAAAAGGACTAAAAAGGAAATTATGCCATTTTTAAATGTTGAGGCTGTTTAAGTATGAAAAAATCCTAGATTTTTTTAGTTTAAAACGTGTATATATATAGATATATATAATAGATATTAATTATAAAGTATATTATTATATTATTATATTTTATTATATATATATAAACAGACTAAAGGAAAAAGAATAGAAAGATATAGAAACAGAGGAGCAAAACGAAGCAGAGAACCAGGGAAAGAAAGAAAAAAAAAAGAGAAAAGAAAGAAGAAAAGGGGAAATTAAAAGTTTGAAGCTTGGAAGTTTAATAGGTAAGTTAATTTAGCCCTTTTCTTTTAATTTTGATGTTTTATAAGTTTTAGGACATAGTTTTGATGAATTAAAGTTGAGGTTTTTGGAGTTTTAAAGTTTTTAAACATAGCATATGATGAACAAAAAGATGAATTAGTGGTTTAATTGAAAGAATTTGAAGTTAGAATTGGTTAAAGGATTTAATTGTAAAATAAGCTATAAGAAAACTGTTTTGGGACAATAGCAGTAGAGTAACTTTGAAAACTCACTAAAAATCGTAGAAGTGGAATTAGAAGCTGAGTGAGATATGAAATTAAATCGTATTGAGTCTATTTTCGTATGAAAGAAACAGGGAAAGCAAAGGAATTCTGTATTTTGAGATATTTAGATTTTTGTAAGACTGGTTCAAAGTGATTTTGAGATCCCCTGTTCTGACTTCGAAAAATCATAAAATATTAGAGAAAAATAATTAGGGGCTTAAATTTATATTTGTAGAACCCTGAATGAGTCTATTTTCAATATAAACAAACGAGAACATCATCTGAATCCTATATGAGGAGATAATAAATTTTTAGTGAAGAAGGGTCAGAACTATCAGACAGCAGAACATGGGTGATTTTAAAGAATAAACTGTATTTGTTGGATTTACCAAAAATTATGAAAATTTTATGGTAAGAATATATGTGAGTCTAGTTTCAGGAAAAATTAGTGGATCATAAATTTTAATTCTGTAGCTCAAGATATAAATAATTTAGTGACTTTGACACAAATGGACAGCTTTGAATAAATTTATGAGTGAAGGATGAAATTGAAATGTGAACTAAGGTAAGAAAGGATGAATTTATTATATTATACATGTTTATTTTTATTAAATAGTATAGGAAAGTTATTTGATTATTTTTAACATATGAATGTTATAGGTTTATATGAAATTGAAGAAAAAGAAAAGAAATGAGAGGACCGAATTGAAGGAAAAGGAAAAGAGAAGATTAAGGAGTGAAGGAAGAACAACTTATATCATCTCAACTTTTTTGTTGTAAGTACTACAAGAATTTTAAATTATTTTTATTTATTTATCTTTTTCAAAATATTTATACAAAGTTTTAAATGTATGAGATTCAGCTTTAATGCCCAAGTAGACGGAATTTAAAACTACTAGGATATTAGTGGCATGCCATTAAGGAACTTTAGCGCGCTCTCTGATTATTAGCACGTTGGTGCTCTCTGATTATTAGCACATCTGTGCTCTCCGTATAGCACTTTAGTGCTCTCTGTTCACTTGTGCATCATAATGCACCTCTGTATTTGTTCCGTATATCCGGTGTGTTCTATAAAGTCTACTTTGGGCTAAGAATGTGAATTGAGAACAAAAGTGAATCACTGATGTGCTAAGGTAAGTTTTATACCTTACAAAAGATAAGTTATATTTATTTAAAGCAAGGCATAATTGAAGAAACTTATATGTGAGTACATATGTAATAATTGACTGAGTTTAAAACATTCTGTTATGATTACTTACTTAATTATTCTTGTAGTGCTTACTAAGCCTTCACCGGCTTAACGCGTTTATTTTTAACGCGTAGGTACAATTAAACTAGAAGAGAAGTCCAACTAGAAGATCTCTCATCTCATCACATCCTCAAGGACTACAAAAGTAGGTACTATATTTTGTATTAAAATGGCATGTACATATGCAGTTCAAAGGTATTCCCATGTGATAGGGACTAAAATGTAGACTCTTGAAATTCTATCTATTTTGAGTTACTTGAAGTATTTTGGTATATATATATGGAATGAATTAGTAAACAATAAATATGTTTGTAAAAATGGTTGGTAAGTTAAAATATTATATACAAATGTTTTAATTAAATAGTATCTAGCCATAACCGTTTTGGCACCAAATGTAATAGTCTTATACCGGGTTTGCATAATTGAACAGGGTATAGGGGTATTACACACCATAACAATGCAACGTCAGTAAAATACATAGCAACAGTGTTTACCTTTGTAGCATCATCCTCGATGCTCATCGCACGAAAGTATTGCTCCATGGCCCAAAGAAAATTGTCCACCTCGCTTGCGGACCTTGCCCCCTTAAATGCTTTCGGCTTGGGCACATCCATTGCTGGTTGCTTCGGCTTTGAAGCCAACATCCCATTCCCTATGGCAGCTTTGAAAACCTTAAGCTCTCCCTTAAGCTCATTGATCATCCCGAGCTCCCCCTTAAGCTCATTGATCTCCTCCTTCAAAGCTGTCACCATAGCCTCAAGAGCATCATTCTTACCCGCCAGCTCATTCTCCGAGGACCCGATGGTATCCAACACATATTCTTTGAGTTGCTCTTGCATCGTTCGCAACCCATCAATGAGTCTATCATAGACATCGCCAATCCTCTCCTTGACGTCCTTCATGGACTCCTCGAGAGAGACGACTCGGTCCTCCAAAACTGACAACACGTCCCTTGTCCGACTCGCTTTTCTGGCCCTTCCTCGGGTCTCCATTGGCTCACTTTGACCAACAACTTCTTTCGACATCCAACAGTGCCTTCGAACCAATAGCTCGGATACCACTTGTCACGGAGCTAGAGATTTCACCAACAATCCGTGCGGCCTTAGGCGATTTGCTCGTCCAAACTCGCCTAAGTCAGCCTTTAACTCGAATGAAGATTCCTTAAGAACTCCTCCAAGGCACCAACAAAAGAGCGGAAGCAAACTTGTGCCAAAAGAAGCAAAGCAAAGAACAACAGAAAGAGCGCTCGCAAAGTGTTTGAGTAAATGCTCTCAGAACTCTATTACTCTTAAGAATTCTCAAGTACAATAGATGAGTTACAAGCGGGGGGGAGGCTCTCTATTTATAGTTTAGCTCCCCCAAAACCAACGGTCAAGATACATTTACATCGACGGACGAGATTAACCATATCCCCCAATTTAAGGGATTTACAAGATTATGCCTAATCAAATCCTATCTAATCTTTACAACATAAGATTCCCTATATCTTTAAAATTAGTTACCATATCAACCTAAGTTGCCATATCTTCGCTATTGGGCCAACCAGGCTTCAATCTAACAGGCTTCTCTAATAGTTCCTTGAATTGGGCCAGTTCTTGTGGGCTAAATGTTCCCCGTCTCATGGACAGACCTCCATGGGGCGCATCTTGTGGCATGGTCACGGGCTTCGAACTCTGACCCGTGACACTAGGAGGCCCTTTGCCAACACACCAAGGAGGCCCCTCACTTGTCTCACTAGCATCACATGGGGGCACTTCATCTCTACCCAGTGAAAAGAGCTAGTTGAAACACTTCATATAGGTTTTCAAAACGTGAAACACAAGGCACTTAAAGATTTTTTATCTATCAACTCATCCTCACGATGTGAAATATAAGGCACCTAAAGAGAGATTATCTATAAAGCTGTTATTCACTCATGATATTAATTATATATTTAAAAAAATACTTTTAATCATGATAGTAGATATTTGAATATTTGATTGATTTGAAATTTTATAACGCATAATCAATTTATCAAATTCTAGACCTTAATTATAAATCCAAGTTTTACAAAATAGATAAATTTTTTATGAAAAAAAAAAAGAGTTTGATACAAATTGTATATGATTTTATGTAATTATATTGATGAAAATTTGAATTTTTTTTTCATTTTTATTATCTATTATTATAGTTATTACATTTTATTAAAATAATTATATTTATCCATGTAAAAGTAAAAAGAAAATATTTATTTTAATTTGTATAGTTATTATGTACACAATTGAAAAAAAAATCAAAGCTTCATCTATAATTGCACTAAACCAAAGTATATGTATTACATTACACATTAAATCAAAATTTATAGGTAAAATTGATATTTATCCCTAAAACAAATTCATTTGAGGGAAAACCAAAATTTCAAAAATATAAAAAAGAAAACAAAAATTAAAGAGTATCTTTAGAACAATCTAGAAGAATCTCAAGCTGACGGTTGATATCACTCAAATATTTAGTTGAATTATATTCTTCAGCATCATCCATCTCCTCTGAGTAAGTTCTTTTTAGTACTGAGTGTTCACCCTCTTTCAGCCCCTCCAAGCTGTTTCTATCACCATTCAGAATTGACACAACCTGCCATTTTTTCGAACCCAATTTTAGGCTCCATGACTAAATTAAGGATTTGACAAGTAAGTTTAAAATTCATAAAATAATTATTTTAAAATACATTTTAGTGTTAGATAAAAGTAAGTTTTAATTACACCTAAAGATTGGGTTTTGGACCCAAAAAAATACATAAATCCAGGTTGGGTTAGCTCAAAAATGAATTTTCAAGACAATGAGCTCGAGTTGTTTAGAGTAATAAAATAAAAGAACATGCCTGACTCATATCGGGTCGGTTCACTGCGGACTGATGTATGCAAATAGAAGAGATAGCGAGAACTACGTTCAACTGGTCCAGCTCGTAGCCGTCCCCTAGACTTGGATCAACTAATTCTTTTATCTTATTTTCTTTTATCAAAGGTTTTGCCTGCAAATGTTTATGAACAACTACTTTCAGTTCTACCCACATAATATTTAGGATATATGAGGATCAGATATTTTCTACTTCCTATAATTTTAATTCATTTATTATATGCAACATATTGAGTATTATTATGCTAATTGACTTCCAATTATTTTCAAGTAGTATGAATTTGGATAATGAATATTTGTTGATTACGATATAAAAGTAACACTACCTAAAGCGTGTCATTTAAATTCCGATATTTATTTGTAGAGAAAAGCAAACGTACCCACATAACAAGGCTTTGTTGGGAACTATCGATGGCTTGTCGCCCGGTGATGAGCTCCAACAACAATACTCCATAAGCAAAGACGTCGGTTTTTTCATTCACTATGCCATACATGAAAAATTCCGGTGGAAGATAACTGTCATGAAAATAAGTCTGTTCAAAAACCTTTGTTTAATAAAAATGAATGTCAAAGGTTTCAGATCAGAGAAAAGATTATATGAAATGGTTTTAAATTACAAACCCAAATGTGCCTTCTACTTTAGAGACCGTATGATGAGTCCATTGATCAGGTAACCATTTTGCAAGTCCGAAATCTGAAATCTGGAATTACATCGAAAATCTATAAATAAAATATTTATTGTTTTATTGTTTTAATTTAAAATTAAAATATTTATTTTCATATTAAATAAAATTCGGTAATTACAGATTTTTAACTTTTAAGCTAAAAAAACCAAATTGAATATAAATAATTAATATCCGAATTGAAATCAAACCAAATTCAATAAAAAGAACAAACTAAACACCCTGGTTCAAATTAATTAAATTATATATTTAATAACAATAAAGTATCATGATAAAAATGTATTTGAAGATGGTAAAAGTATTATAGAGGTTAGTGTAGTAGTAGTCAAATTACATTTTGTCCCTTTATTCAAAAAATGGGTAAATTAGCCTCTATACATAGATCAAAGAACAAATTAGTCTTTTCTGTTAAAAAAATTAATTATCTATTTTTTCAGTTAAAAATTGACGTGACTAATGAAATAACCAAACAATGACACATGGCGTGCCACGTGTACCTTATGTTGACATACAGGGACCAGTGTACCTATACCTCATATTAACATATAGCGATCAGTTTTTAACAAAAATAATAGATAGACTTTTAACATAAGAATCAATTTGGTATTTGGTCTAACCTATAGAGATTAATTTACTCATTCTTTTAATAGATGGGACAAGATGCAAGAAGAATTAAGAGTAGAAGATGTACCTGAGCATCAAAGTCTTCTGTAAGCAAAATGTTAGCGGCCTTGATATCTTTATGGATAATTCTCCTTTGGCAACCTTCATGTAGATAGCTAAGCCCTTTGGCTGTTCCTACAGCAATCTTGAATCTGGTGCGCCAATCTAGTTTTTCCTTTGGCCCTGGATATGCATACATACTAACAACATTCACTTCAATTCAACCTTTGATTTACAATAAAGAGTTTTCCGAGTTCATCTACGTAGAAAAGAGTAACCTCAATGTTCATATTAAGTTTTAAGATATACTACACACAAACTCATTAAATTATTAGTAAATTTACGTTTTGGTCACTCAATTTCAAAACAATACAGAATGGTTATTTAACTATTTGAAAATTTTCATTTAAATCACTGACCTATTAATTTTTTTTTTAAAAGTCAAGATAGTAAGTTTTAAGTAACGATTCAACAATCGGTATGGATTAGTATCCATCAATGAGTAGAACATACCTTAGGTCTAAATCAAGCTAACAGTTAGTGTTGAAGATCGGAGGAGAAAGTTGTTTGGCTTTTGATTCGCAGATTTGTAACGTCCAAAATTGTTTCATGAAAAATTTGAACTGTAGAAGAGAAGCGAAATGAAAGTTTTCGATCGGTGCAGGCGGTACAAACAAAGAAGGGTATACAACAGAAATTTTAACAGCCCAGTGACTTAAATGAAAACTTTTGAATAGTTCAATAACAATTTCTTAACTTTTTAAAATTAAGTGACCAAAACGTAAACTTACTAATAATATAGTAACTTTAAATATAATTTAATCTAAATTTAGACTCATTGTTTATGCTTAAAATCGAGTTTGACTTGAGATTTTCAATATTAATTAAAGGTACAACATAGTAGAAGAGAAGCGAAATGAAAGTTTTCGATCGGTGCAGGCGGTACAAACAAAGAAGGGTATACAACAGAAATTTTAACAGCCCAGTGACTTAAATGAAAACTTTTGAATAGTTCAATAACAATTTCTTAACTTTTTAAAATTAAGTGACCAAAACGTAAACTTACTAATAATATAGTAACTTTAAATATAATTTAATCTAAATTTTAGACTTCATTGTTTATGCTTAAAATCGAGTTTGACTTGAGATTTTTCAATATTAATTAAAGGTACAACATATATTTAAAATAATCAAGCCTACAATTGAGCATGAGAATCTTGCTCAACTTTTACCAAGTAGACAAGCTTAATAAAAGAGCTCAAGCCGAAATTGATTCTTTTCAAGTTGAATGTGTGCATAATTACAAGCACCAATTTTCTAGTTAAACCATAAGCTATAAAATTAGTCACTTTTATTAATATTTTGTTACGAAGTAGTCACTTTGCAATTAAGTTTCATTATCTCCCTAACGGCAGTCTTATGTGACAATCCAATTAGGATGAGAATAGATTTTTAATTAAAATTTTGATTAATTGAAATTTTAAATTAATTACACATTAAACCAGAAAAAGAAAAACTTTTCGTCTCCTTTTTCTTTTAGTTTCCCTTTTCATTTTTACTAAAAAAATATTCTCATCTTTGTGAATCAAAATAATGGAAATCAAATTGAGTGTTTCATCAATCGATAGAATTTTTTATTCAATATGGAAAAACAAAGGATAGATTCAATGGAGGGTCCAAGTATATCTTCTTTGCATCCGTTTATCTCTTTTACTGAATAAGTAGTTTTATTCTAAAACAACATACTGTTTAATGACAACCCTAAATTAAAAACCTTGATTTTTCTTCCTTTGCATACATCTGTCCTGGTATATCTTCCTTTTTGATATTTTCTTCACAAAAAAAGAAACTCCGTGTTTTATCTCTGAAACCCTATTTACTTTCTTTTCCTAAATATTTTGAGATCCAATTTTTTCTTTCTTCAACAGAAAGTCCATATCCAAAAATGCCATCAACAATTACCACTTACAACACCATCACCATCACCATCACCTCCAACCCAACCATCACTTACGGCACCATTACCTTCAACCCAACCACCTTTTCCTTACATGCCAAACACACGTCACCTATGGCCAGAGCTATTCTCCCTCTCCTCTTTCTGCCTCCCCATCTCTACTTAACTCTTTTTTGGAATTCATCATTCTGTGAGTTACATCCCTTTGATTTCTCTATAAAAAAACTAAGATTTTTGGGGTTTATTCTTTTTTCAGTTACCATATGCTACCCACTTTGATTTTTAATTAAAATTTCTTTAGTCGAGAGCTTATTTATAATTTTTAAAACAGGGTTGGGCATATTCCGTCATGTTAGGAAGAAGTCAAAGAAGCAAAAGAAAACATTTCAGTAATCTCATGAATTGGCTATTGCTTCTTTTTAATAGGGAGAAGATTGGGATTTAGGGCATAATTTTGTCTCTATTTTCATAAAAAAAATTAAAAACATATTCTCACCCAGTTAGACATCTAAGTTGGTATTTAAAACTCATTTAAACTGTCAAAGTAGGATTGTTGTTAAGGAAGTAACGGAGCTTAACAGCAAAATGACCACTTCATAACAAAATACTAACATAAGTGACTAAAACATAATATTTCAAACATAAAAAACTAAAATATAATACAAAATAAATAAAAATGACTATTTTGTAGTTTACCTTATTAAGAACTTGTGAAGAAACTAAACTTCAAGTTATTCTAAGTCATAGTTCAAGTTTGGGCTCAACTACACAAAGATAAAAGCGAATTCGGATCTTTCTCAACCCAAATTAAGAACTTGGAAAAAATAAAAGCAAAAAAATAGGTATGGAGAAACGAACCATAAAGTATAGAAGCCAAGCTTCCATGAGGAGACAATTGAAGAACAAGGTGATCCCTCCTTCAACGCCATAACCAATCATTTTAGCAATATTAGGGTGATCGACATGAACTATAATTCCAAGCTCTGATAAGAAATCCATTGTCATCTCTTCGGGTGAGCCTCTTGTTAGCTTTTTAATGGCTACAAATTTTCCACTTTTTAGTTTCCCTTTGTAAACTTCTGCATACCCTCCTTGTCCTATCAAATTCTCTTCTCAACAAAAATACAATTTTATAAGAAAATGTCGAAGTATATTTTTTATTAAAGAAATGAATTAAATTTCGATTTAATATTATAAAATAAAAATTTGAATTCAAAACACATTTTTTTTTTCTATGTTTTCTTTATACATGAGGTAGAAGTACAAAAATAAATATTAGAGGAAGCAATTTATAAAGAAAAATAATCTCTTAAAAAATGTCTTCTTTAAAAAATAATTACATAAACCAACTCAACGAAATATAATATTCAAAATATGTGTTCTTTTTCCACATATAAATAAAGACTCGAATCTCCATTGTTGTTTTCTACAGGGATTTCTACCTCTATCAATTGGATTAAGTTTCAAATTCAAAATATGTTTTATATATAAAAAAGCTACCATTTTAGGTACAGAAAAAAGGTTCACGATCGATTATAATACAAGGAGACTGTTTAGCATTATTTCTGAATCAAAAAGTATTTGTAAAAGTTAAAAATTTTTACTCGTAAAGTATTTTTTTTTTATTTCGAAAGCACTTTTAAAAATACTTTTTAATCCGAAAGTGATTTTTTAAGAAAAAATGCTTTTAAGAAAAAATGTTAAACTGATCCTATGTTCCAAATATACCTTTTCTCTAGTACAATTTTAATCTTAAAAAAAATTTAAAACTGAATTTATTTCTTTAGTTTATGAAAATAGAAAAATTATACCTTTTCTTTTTATTTGTCGATTTTATAAAAATTAAAAAGTTAATATAGTTGTTAGTTAGTATTTGAAATTAATTACTAAATTTTTGTTAATTTATTTTTTACTTAGATTTTTATTAATTTGTTTTATATTATAAATATATATATATTAATTGCTGAATTTTGGTAATTATTTTTATATAATTGTTGATTTTTACTTTCTAAATTAATAATTTAGTGAGAAATTTAAACCAAGTTTTAATTTTTGGTAAAGTATGATAACTGATTTCTTAGTAGAAAAATGAATTTTAAGCAAAAGTGAAATGATATATAAGTTTGAGATAAATCGGTTGATTTAGAAATCAGGAACTAAATTTTTAATATTTTTTAATTATGAAATTTTTAATAATTTATTTACCTAATCGGACAATCCTAAGAATTCATAGTTGATCCATTTAAACACCAATCTCGTTTTAAAATCACCCACAAATAAATCAAATTATAATTACTTAAAATAAATAAATGATGAAGCAAGGGAAAGGAGAAATATACCACGGCTGTAGTTATCAGTCGCTTCCTGAAGCTCAGACAAGGAGAAATTCTTCCACGAAGATTTAAAATTAAAAGCTTCAGTATCCAAAGCCGGTGATAACTGCGGAATCGTATCTTCTCTGATTCTTTTGCTTTTTCTTCTCGTGAACTTCGGTATCAATGGCGTCAAACTATGCGTAGGGATTACAACACCTTTTTTCAGCACCGAGAATCCACGCCATTGCGTAATCGATGTAAAATTGTTATAAAGTTTAGATTCTGTCGAAGTGCTGGTTTTCGCAGAATTTGGCTCCGGTTCTGCTGTGTCCGTCGACGGTTTCGTCGCCGGTTGTTTGGATTCCGGGGTTTCCGTCGAAGGTTTCGTCGCCGGTTTTTTGGATTCCGGGGTTTCCGACGAAGGTTTCGTCGCCGGTTTTTTGGAGTCAGCGGTTTCCGTCGTCGCCGGCGGTTTGGAACCAGCGGTTTCCGCCGTCGCCGGTGGTTTGGAATCAGCGGTTTCCGTGGAAGGTTTGGTCGCTGGTTGTTTGGATTCTACAGCATTTGTTGTGCAATCCTTGGGAGCCGGTATTGGAGATGGCCGATCTATTCTCTCTGCTTCAATTTTCAATTGTGCCAAGTCTGTAAAAAGAAAGAAACAATATTGATTTATAACTTAGCGAAAGCATTTTGAAGTCAGGAATTTACCGGTCCATACACCATGTTATTGTTGTTATTTTGCTATTCTGTTTTAAAGGATTAAAGAAAAGGGAATTATGATGAGATTCATATATTTGAGGAGCTACTTAAGGGTTGTTTCTGCTAATTAATTTGCTTTTTGATTTTGATTTTGCTTTTTAGTTGTTTTTTGTTACTAAAAAAAATTAATTTTGTTAATGAGATCAAACAATAAATTGATTTTTTTTTGTTAAAAAATTGATTAGTAGAAAAATTGGTTAATGTAGGTCAGCATGATGTACACATGGCACGTCACATGTCATTGGTTGATTACTCCGCCAATCACGCTAATTTTTAATGATACAAATAGATGAATATTTTAACAGAAAAGACCAATTTGTTCTTTAATCTAATGTACAAGGACTAGTTTGTCCATTTTCTATTTTTTGAGTAAAGGGGGCAAACAATCTAACTCCTAGTGTCACGGGCCGCGGATCAAAACCCGTGACAAATGCACACGGAACGTCCCATGGAGGTCAACTAATCAAATGAGACTCATTTAATTCACTTGAATTGACCCGATTCATAAAACATATGGAGAAGCCCATCTATTTGAAGCCTTGGTGCCCCAACGAAACACTTTAGTAAAACTAGAGTTACTAGGATAATTGTTGTAAATATTAAATGATAAGGATGTATAGAGTTTAAATCTCTTAGGACTCTCATCTTATAGATAGGCATTAAACTAGACTTTGTACTTGGCTTGAATTTCCTTGACCGAATTAATGCTCTATTCGTTCCTTTTGCTGATTGTATTTGTGTCTTGGATACTTGACAACAACAATGTGTTATGCCAGTGAGTTGAGACATGAAGGGTGGAACCAAAGTATTGGCATCAATCAAGCTAGCCAAAGATGTTCCATGTGGTAAAAACATAGACTTGGTAGATCGGAGTGCCAAGGACATCCCATTGGAAATTCTAGAGGTGCCACAAACCGATATGGAGCCTATTGAGTTATCAGTGGGGCTACCACCTATGAGAGAGGTGGGTTGTGCATCGGGCTTTGTGGGAAAAGTGGTGATGTAAACTAGGTAGTCAAAACGAGAAATGTGACAAGTGACGTCCATCTCAAACACTTATTTAATGTTTTACATTATAACTTACTGTTGGCTTGGAAAAGACACAAGAGCCCTTTCAAAGTTCTGAATTAGGTAAGCCAATGGGCTTACAAACCAGAGTTAGCGACAATACTCAAGGTTAACCTGGTGTTCAATGTGCGTATGTCGAAGTCTATTTGTGAGGATCAAAGGGATCCCAATCTATGTGAGTCACAATAGAAGTAAGTAAGAGCAGTGGCCTCTTATGATTGAGATGTACAAGAGAAAAATACAGTTCGAATTAGGCGACAGCAAAGACATAAGTCGAGGCAAATGTTTCGAGGGGTGGAATTACCCAACAAAGAGACTAGATAAGAATCAACTGAGGTATTGTGTCAATTCCTAAACGAGTCAACCAGTGCCATTTCGAGGACATGACGAGGGCGTCGTAAGAATGGATGGGGGAGCATGTCGCGGGTTGCGAATCAAAGTCCATGACGAATGCACACAAAACGTGCCACTGAGGTCAACTGATGAAATGGGACTCACTTAATCCACTTGAGCTAGCCTGATTCATGGAACATATGGAGAAACTCATCTACTTGAAGCCTTGGTAGCCAATGAAGCACTCTAGTAATACTAAAGTTAACAGGGTAATTATTGTAAATCCTAAGGGATAAGGATGTATAAAGTTTACATCTTTTAGGACTCTCATCTTGTAGATAGGCACTAATCTCAGTCGTTGATATAATTCGATCTATATCGTTTGATCTAGGGGAGCTCAACTATAAATAGTGACATTCTCTGTCATTTGTAATCACTCAGTTGTAAACCTTCAAAGTAATAGAATAATTTTGATAGCATTTACTCAAACACTTGATGTGTGCTATTTTCTGTGGCTTTTTAGTTCATTCGTGGCTTCTTTCTCTTTTGAGTTTGCTTTTGCTTTACTTCGGTGCCTTAGAGAATTTCTACAAGAATTCTCATTTTTTGGGAGTAAGGCGGAATAAAACCCAAAAAATAGCCTAAGGCCACATGATTTGTCAGACTAAAGTTCTAGCCCCTTAACACTAGTACAAAAGCCTCCATAGTACTTTTTACCTCTATTTTTTATACTTATCGTAAAAACAAGTAATCACAAATAATATATATTCCATCACAACAAGTTGAAAATTGAAATATATTCAAAGACGGTAAAAGTACTATAAAGGCCTTTGTACTAAGTGTTAGATTACATTATATTCTTTTTACTCAAAAAATTGACAAACTTGTTATTGTAGGTTAGATTAAAAAATAAATTAGTCATTTCTGTTAAAAATTTCATTCAATTCTATTGTTAAAAACTTATGTGACTGAAAGAATAATCAAACAGTTACACGTGGCATACTATTGTATTTTATTTTGCGTATATGAAACAATTTTTAACAGTCAAAATAGATGAAATTAAATTAACAAAATGACTATTCTACTTTTTGATATAACATATAAAGATTAATTTACCTATTCTTTTAGTAGAACGAACAAAATCCATTTTGAATCCTAAGAATAAGGTTTCCATAATATTTCTACTACTTAATATTTCTACTACTTAGAAACATCTAAATATATCTAAATAAAGTTGGCAACTTAAACTCAAAAAAATGTAGAAAAATACTCGCTTATAATATTTACGTGCAATAAATCTTCAACGTATAATTTAAATTCGACTATAAAGTAGCAAAGGAAATGGATTATTAATCCAAAAAAAAAAAATGTACATAGAAATGACTCTTGAGAGATCATTCAAATAAAGAAGCTAATTCCATTTCAAAAAAAATAAAATTAAGAAGCTAAGACTCGTACAGGGGTAAACTCAAAAAAAAAAAATTAGGGTTGAAATATATTGTAATTTTTACAATAGCAAAAATATATTTCTTTATAATTTTTAAAAGATTAAATCAAATTTTTAACATTTTTAGGGAGGGTCAATGTGTAATTTTACTTTTACTAAATTAAAATTTTAAAAATTTTAAAGAGTCTAAATAAAAAAAAAATTCATTTTAAGGGTCGGAGCCCTGCCAACCCCCCAAACTACACCCTTAGACTCATACTGAAATTTGACTATATAAATTATATCAATTTTACTATTTTGATCATATTTCTCATAGACGATCTTGAGGGGATAGGCAACCCATCTAGGGCTTTGTCTCAATAATTAAAAATTTTCAATCCAAATTTTTGTAAATAAAAAAAATTATAAATCAATATATAGTAAACTTGCACTTTTAACTCTTAAAAATGAAAAAAAAATTGTTTAACCTCTTTAAAAATGATGAAATTATAAATTCACACATAATAACTTTGTATTTTAATATATAAAAAAATTATAATTAAATTTCGATATCTACTAAAGGGGATTTTTTAACTTGCCCCATCTATAATTAAAATAAGTTAGACTTGAAATGTGGAAGTGTAGAGAAAAATAGGAATGGGTGATTAAATTACCAAGAGATGAAATGAAGTCGGCAAAACCAGATTTGTGTTTCTTCATTATGAGACGAAACGGCTCCCATATTTTCTTTTCGTTGCCTTTCTTATTTGAATTTTTGTTGTCAGTTGACGGTTCAACACTACAAGTGAGGAATAAACACAAACACTTCGTATGCATAAACATGAAATATGATGGCCAAAAATACAAAAATATCATATCTATGTGTTGAATAATGACATGAATTTATCGGTTCGAGTTATATTATTTTACTCGAATTTGAAAATGAATATCGAGTAGGAAATGTATTAGATATATTTGGCTTAGTGGCGAGTATATTTATATTGTAACATGAAAGTTCAGGTTCAATCCCTAATAATCTCATCCTATTCCGAATTATCAAAAAAATTTAATTTTTTTAAATGAATTAAAGTGACTATTATATATTTTTCTATCAACAAAGATATATGAATGTATATATAGGATAATCAAATTTAAAA
Source organism: Gossypium australe (assembly GCA_005393395.2). Lineage (NCBI taxonomy): Eukaryota > Viridiplantae > Streptophyta > Magnoliopsida > Malvales > Malvaceae > Gossypium > Gossypium australe. Next base: position 36,510,522 of record CM016622.1, read on the forward strand.
AAAAAATTATTAAGCGTGCATAAAATTATAAAATATGTAAAATTAATTAATCTCAAGATTTCGAAATTCCCCAATTTTCAGATGGTTATCGGATGAATTTGAAATTTTTCATAGATTTTTAAAAATTTAATGATAATCAATTTTATAAAAATAAATAAAATTAATTAATTTCAAATTAATGTAAGTAAATTTGGTAAAAGAAATTGAAAGAAATTTCAAAATTGTGACGATTAAATCAAATTCAAATGTTTACAAAACACAATAAATTGAACTCGGGATTTAAAATGGAATCATTATTTTATGTTTTTGATTCATTCTGACACTTATATTAATCATGAAGAGATTCATTACGTGATTATAATTTAAATCTTATAAGGAACTCAAAGAACTTCAAAAAAAAATTTCAGAGTTATTACCTTGAAGGAGCAGGTGAAGGTGAAGGTGAAGGAGGTTCGGTTGAATCTCCCATTGGCAATTTTCAGAGCTGATTAAAAAAACCTAGAAAATTAACGAAGAAAATGAATTAAAAAGATGAATAATTGGCATTAATCTCAAGTTTTTTTCTTTCACTAATATTAATGTTGTTTTTATTCATCAATTTCCCCCATTTTTTGTGCCTAAAAGTAGGCTTTTTTCTCACTTCTTCTTTCTTAATTCGTTCCCTTTTGTTAGAAGAAATAATTTATAAAAAAAAATTATAATATTTGTTATCCTATTATATTAAGGAATGTTGAAGGCATTTAGAATTTATATTACAAGAAAATACAGCATTGCCTCTTCCTTATTTTTGGGTCTTCCACACGAACAAACTACCATTATTTTTTTTATTTCATTATTACATGAAAAAGTAATATGAATATCATAATATATAAAAAAAATACATGAAATGTGGATATATAAATTATAAAGTATTGAAAATTATATGGGCATTGCTTACCTTGTAAAGTCAATGAGTGGTATGTAACCATTGCCTCTTACATTGTAGCTGAACTTGCTCATGGTTCGAGCTACCCGGCTCGATCAGAAGGTCCGTTTGAAAAATGGGAGAATTTGGATAAAAATATAGGCCTAAAAAATAGGCTTCAGTAAAAAAATGAAGTCTGTTTTTAAAACAGTTCGGGCCTCAGGCAAGACATTTTTTGCCCAAGCCTAACCCGGACCGAATTCACTAAATGACAAAAAAAGTTTGCTATTTTTTTTTTGTTATTTTAATGATATTTTCTTATTGTTTTCTCCTTATTTTGCTATCATTTCACTATTATGTTACTACTATTTTATTGTTTTTGTTTGGATATTGTATAACACTTGTTTTATTGTTAATTTTGTTATTATTTTAGGGATATTTTCTTGTTAAGTTGCATCTATCTTAGTATTATTTAAGTATACATATTTTTTAAAATTTATTTTCAATTTATTCTGAAATATTTATTTTAATATTTTTAGTATTTTTTATGTATTATATATATTTAAAAATTATGTAAAAAATTAATATGGGCGGGCCGGGCCGGGTCAGGTCCGAGTTTTAACATTTTTAATGGGTCAGGCTTGGACAAATTTTTAGATCTATTTTTCGGATGGGCCAAGCCCGAACCTAACAAACGAGCATAAATTTTTGTTTGGGCCTAACTCAACCATAATCACCTCTAATTGTAGCTCTATTGTTATTAAAAGAGCTATATCCTCGATCAATTTATTTAGAAGAAATAATATTTTTTTATTGAAAAAGCTTTTCAAAGTAATGTTATTTAAATTTAGTTTTCTAAATTAATTAATAAATGATATTTTTCCAGTCATAAAAATATTTATGTTATATTTGTTTTACTAGAATTAATTTTTAAAAATATTTTACGTGTAATTTTCAGTGAATTATACAGACTCTCAAAACTATTTGTTTGATCAACTCTTTGAAAACTATACTATGTCTAAAGTTGATATAGAATATAAAGAGTTTAAGAAATTCATAAAGTCTTTGGACTAAATTTTGAAGTATGTGAAGCCCGTACTCATGGGATTACCTTTGGGACCTCTTCAAGAAGGCATTTGGGTGGTCTGTTGTCGATATTTGAAGGATTAGTCCAACCTTGGTATGCACAAGGTTAGGTTGCAAAACAACCATAAACCTATTATTGAGCACCAGTGTTGACATAATCCATGGGTCAGCCTAGTTCAATGTGTTGCTAAGAAATGTGACATGATGGAGGTACTAAATGAAAATAGTACAGGTTAAAAAGTCTATATGAATTACTAATAAATAAATAAGAACACAAAAAAAATATCGTTGTTCTTTTTCATTTATCGACTAGGATTTGGATTGTTTGCCAAGAAAGAGTTTTACTATTTCTCGAAACTATTTTTTTGTTTGAAAAACGAGCCGACTTTAAAATATGAAAATGGAGTTGCCACCAATTTTTTTGAAGTGTGATTGGGCCACTTATAAAACATTTTGGTCTACGAATTTTACGAAAACATGTTCAGGAGTCGGTTACGCACGAGGAAGGATTAGCACTCTCGTGACGCCCAGAATTGGTACCTAATTGATTAATCAATGTCCTAACATCGAAAATTTGAAAGATTTTAAAATACGATTCTTTTTATTTTAAAGGAAAAAAACTTGAATAAAATATGAGCAATCAGACCCTCTTATCTCGAGGAAGTAAAATGTCACGCCCAGTGAGTTAGGGTACGACATTTCAAATCCCCGAAATTGAGCTTGCCCTTTGACTTTCAAAATTAATGTGTTTAAATCTAAGAAGGATATTCGGTTATTTGGGGTCTAATAGAAAATCGGAACCCAGTAAGTTAGGGCTCGATTTCTCAAAATACCAAACACGGAATATTGCCTTTGTTTTTTTGAAATCCTTATCTCGAGATAACAAAACGTCCCATCCAGTGAGTTAGGTCACAACGATTTTGAATTCTCGAGAATAAGTTTTTATTCAACTTTTAAAAAGAAAGTAATAGGTTCATTAGACTCGAAAAGAGAAATCGAAACCCAGTAAGTTAGGGTACGACTCCTTTTGAACCTTAGAACACGGAGGGTTTGCTTATTTTGAAACGAAAATTGTAATGTACCGAATAAAATGTGATATGATTTTTTAAAAAAAAGATGTAAAACGAGTTGCTATGCTAGTTTATGTAACAATATTACGGTGATCGAATATGAATAACAATAATAAAGGTAGAAATAAAATACGATAAAAAAGTAAAATAAAAAAACAAAATGAAATAAAAGAAAATAGTAACGAAAAGGCAATGATAATAATAACTATGAAATATACTAATAAACAAATAATAAAAAAGAATAATAAGAATAATAATAATAGGTTTTAAAAAATATATTAATAATTAAAATAATAATAATAGTACTAGCAAAAATAAAATAGTATTAATAAAATGATAAATAAAAATTATGAAAAATAGTAATAATAATAATAATAATGGAAAAAAAGTTTAAAATAAAAAATATAATATTGATAATAAAAGTAATAAATAAAAAGTATTAGTAATAAGATAGTCTAACGATAATATAATAATAATAAGTATAGTATAGTAATAATAATATATATATGTAAAATAATAATGAGGGAAAAAAAAGATGTAATACATATATAATAGAATATAATGAAAACGATTTTAATAATACTAATAATAATATATGTAAAATAGAGGCACTATTGATAAAATATAAATATAATAACAACATAAAAAATAAACAAAATAATATATAATAATAGTAAAGATACTAGAAAGAACATAGTTATAATAATAATACATATAAAAATAGTGGTAACAAAAAATGTTAAAAATAATTGATTTAATGATAAAAAAACAGCAAAAATAATCAAAATGGGCTAAATTGGATCAAAAACAGAAGCGTTGGGCCGAATTTAAAATAAAAGAAGATAAAAAGGGCTAAATTGTAAGATGCGCGCAACTTAGAGGGACTACAATCGAAAATAACCCCACTCACTGAAATGGCGCCGTTCGAATGCGGACTAAATTGAAACGGGGAAAAATTTTCAGGGCGAAATCGGGAAGAAAAACACCTGCTTGCAAAACTATAAAAAAGCGGAGGGGCTAAATGCGCAATTAGCCCCTCCCTAACAAAAACGCGTGGATCCTCTTGCTGGAGCGGGTCGAGTTATGGGTCAGAGGCCCAAAACGACGTCGTTTTGGCCTCTGAACCCACTTATCAAAACGGAGCCGTATTATGGGGGTATAAAAGCTGAAAAAAAATTTAGAAACCCACATTTCTCTTCATTCTTCTCAAACACAAAAGAAAAAACTTTTAGAAGCTCTCTCAAACCCCTCTGTCCGGCCTGGATTCAGACCAAGCTCCATCACCGGCACCGTCATTGCCGACCACCGTACACGGTGGCCGGATCTGGAAAAAGGTAAGCTTTTCTTCTTCTTTTTTTAAAAAAGAAACCATCCATGAAGGAGAACAATAAATAACATGCCGTGTTATCCACCAAAGTGTCAATGTGAGGTAGGGGGAAATTGTCCTTTGGGTTGGCTTTGTTTAGGTCCCTATAATCGACACACATTCGTACTTTTCCGTCTTTCTTAGGAACAGGAACGACATTGGCTACCCATTCTGAGTAGTTCACCACCTGTAAGAATCTGGCATCAAATTGCTTCTTGACCTCCTCTCTTATTTTGACCGTAATATCGGGTCTCATCTTTCGAAGCTTCTGTTGAACCGGCCTGCATTTTTCTCTTATGGGAATACGGTGTACCGCAATGTCAACACTCAACCCAGGCATGTCTTGGTACGACCATGCGAAGACATCCTTGAATTCTAGTAGAAGTCTAACGAGATCCCGTCTTGTTTCCTTGGTTATAAGGGTTCCAATTTTCACTTCTTTCCTCTCTTTCAGTAATCACACTCTCAATTGTCTCTTTGTAAGGTATGATTAGCTTCTCTTCCCGTTCTACAATCCTTAACAAATCTGGGGATACACTAAAATCTTTGTCATCTGTAAAGTCCTAAGGTCCCTCTAGGCACATGTTTTGTTCATTAAGGAATTTTGGGTCCGTAACAGCGTTGCTCATGACATCAATATCTGGGGACCTATGGTAGGTATGAAAGAATATTCAATGACATGAATTTAAGAATGACTTATTTATGCGTTATGATTATGAATGGAATGGAAAAGAAGAAACAGAATAATTGCACAGTATGAAAGAAAAATACACTTTTATTCAAAGTAAAGATGCTTGAACATGAGCCTATTTCACAAAAGATTCTTATTGTTCCTAGGCCACAAAAGATTCTTATTGTTCCTAGGCTTGAAACAACAAGTGTGTTTTGAACATTACTCTGTTTTAGTCTTAAAAACTATAGGAATTTCTTCCGCAGTCCAGTTGTCCAGAACACTTCCAGGCTCGTAGGGGCGAATACCCGCCAAGTTTCCCTGTTTCGGACTCTCTTCAGACACAGCATTGACGCTCAAAGCTCTCATCATATCTTCAGCCATTTCTCTATTCATATTTTCTGACCCTGAATGGATAATTCCTCCCGATACGAATGTACTAGATATATGGGGAAAAGTCATTGATCCCCATTTGACCTCGGCACCATTCAATCGTGCCCTTCGCCTCTCACGCTTTCTTTCCAGTTCCTCCTTTCTTTGCTGGGCATCTGGCCTATGCCCCAAGCCAAAACGATCGCGCTTGTCAACCAAACCCGGTACTTCAACCCGTTCGTGAAGGTATTTTCCGAGTCCCCTCCCAGGTAATGCTTATTTTCCTACTGTCAGTTGTAGGCCCATCTTGTTGCTTTAGAGATGTTGAGTACCGGGATCTTGCTTCATTCGATGATGAAGGTTGCATTTACAAACTCTAATGATCGAAAGGATCACTCTATCGCCTCAGTATCATTCTCTATGTACAGCGCATTACTAGTGACTGATGCGATAATGTCCTCATCTGCATTTATGGTTATCAACCGACCCTTTGTCACCAACTTCAGCTTTTGGTGCAACGATGATGGTACGGCTCTCGCCGAATGGATCCAGGGCCTCCTAATAAACAATTATAAGAAGGTTTGATGTCCATCACAAGGAAGTCTACCTCATACATATCTGGCCCGATCAGGAGGGGTATCTCAATCCTTCCCATCACTTTTCTTTCGGTGCCATCGAAGGCTCTCACTATGTTTTGGCATGTTCTCATATGAGAGCTGTCTACCGGCAATCTGTTCAGCGTAGATAGGGGCAAGACGTTCAATGTCGATTCGTTGTCAATTAATACCCCCGGTAGTGTATACCCTTTGCATCGGGTAGTGATGTGCAAAGTCTTGGTGGATCCCATGCCCCCTGGTGGAATTTCATCATCACTGAAAGAGATGAAATTGTTTGCGCTTATATTGCTAACGAGGCGATCTAGCTTGTTCACCGAAATATCGCCAGTGACATAATTTTCATTCAATACCTTCATCAATGCATTACGGTGTACCTCCGAGTTTAAAAGTAAAGCCAGTATCGATATGCGTGCTGGCTGTTGGTGCAATTGTTCCACCACACTATAGTCACTGTGCTTGAGGAACTTCAGAAACTCTTTGGCTTCATTCTCTGTTACTGGTTCATTGACCAGTAGCTCTGTCTTCTCGTCTTCCCCTCTATCGAGGGGGATCTCTTTTCAAAGTGTTCAGCTTCCAAGTTTGACATGTCGACCGAACTCTCCTTCCCTGAAACTGTCACGGTACAATTGTAATCCCAAGGTACCCTCTTGTTGTCTTTATAAGGAAAAGACACGGGTTTTTGAATTACAACTTTCGGTGCCGTTTTCACTCCTACTTCGTTAATTCTTGGTCGTGTGATAATCACTACCGGGTGATTGACCCTAGGGACCTTCTTTGCAGACCCTCCTTCTGTGGCGCATACGTCATCTCTTTCTACAGAGTCAAAGAATTCCAGCTCTTTATTATCCATTAACCCTTGTACCAGGGCTTTGAATTCGTTGCACTGTTGGATCTCATGGTCTTCCTTGTTATGGAACTCACAGTAGTTCCTTGCATCACGGGATTTGCTCCCCAACTCTTGCGGAACTAGACTTCTTTTTCGCATTTCCTTCCAAACTTCCCTTAATGGGGTTCTTACTTCAGCAATATTCGATTTTATTCTCCTCCTCATGCACTCGATTATTGCGTTTACCCCTTTCTCGGTATGACTGGGCAACAGATTTCTCACACCTGGTGCGTCATCGAATTCCACAACACCCGCCTTAATAAGCCTTTCGACTAGCCTTTTGAATGAGGTACAGTTTTCTATCGAGTGACCTACTATTCCCGCGTGGTATTCACACTGAGCATTTGTGTCATACCACTTTGGATATAGGGGTTGCAACGGTTTCAGGTAGAAAGGGGATACGACGTGCGTATTGAACAGAGTTTTATACAACTCCCTATACGTCACGGGTATGAGAGTGAACTGGAATTTCTCGACATTCTGCCTCATGTTGGGCTTTTGTCTTGGTGGGGCCTGCTTACCAGTAGCTACCGCTCTCGGTTGACTAACAATAATGAGCTTTGGATAACCCGAGCTTATATTTCCTACTTCACTTTCCCTTTTCTTCGGAGCCGACCTTCTCATGCTCTCTCCAGCTTCTATTTTCCCACACCTGATCGCGTTCTCTATCATTTCGCTGGACATCACTGTGTCTGTGAAACTCTTAGTTGCGCTCCCTAACATATGATTGATGAAACGTGCCTTCAGGGTATTAATGAAGAGCATGGTCATCTCTTTTTCCATCAGCGACGGTTGGACTTGTGTAGCGACCTCCCTCCACCTCTGGGCATATTTCCTAAAACTTTCACCCGATTTCTTCTCCATATTTTGTAGCGTGATCCTATCGGGCGCTATATCAGTCACATGGCCATAATGCTTTATAAAGGTTTGTGATAAATCCTTCTAAGATTTGATTTGGGTGCAACTCAGCTGATTGTACCATTTAGCCGCGGCTCCAGTCAGACTATCCTAGAAACAGTGAATCAACAACTGGTCATTGCTGACATATCCCGTCATTCTCCGACAGAACATTGTAATGTGGGCCTCAGGGCAACTGGTTCCGTTATATTTCTCGAATTCTGGCATTTTGAACTTTGGTGGGAGTACCAGATCAAGGACCAAACTCAACTTCTTAGCATCTACCTCGCATTGGTAATCAGCACTTTCCAATGCTCTGAACTTCTCTTCCAACCATTTGCATCGATCCACAAACTCTTTTGGGAGTTCCGCCCTTGTTTTTTCCTCTTCTGCTGAGTCATCGAAATCAGGGACCATCGGTTTCGTCAAATTGCCTCCAGGGTTGGAGCTCGAGCCTGTCAGGAGGTTCACCGGCGCTGAGGTACCGGATTGATGCTGAGGTTTGATATTGACAGACACTCCTGGCGATTGTACTTGGGAATTTACCGGGGCCAAGCCTGACAGATAAGCAGAGTCTTTAATATCGCCTACAGTGTCAACCGTAGGGCCTTTACCTTTATCCTGCCCTCTAGCCAACAATTGCATTAACTGGCTCATCATACTCCTCTGGGATTCCAGCATTTGATCCCTCATGTCCTGTTGAATCTTGGCCAACTACTCTTGCATCTGAGTTTGTAGTTGGTCCTGCATCTCTTTCTGCATCTGCTCTAACCTCTCTAACCTTTGATCCATGACTTTCGTTTTTCTTCGAGTGTAGTAGTGATGTTCCAGGATAACTATAATATGATCTTTAGTTAATAGGGTTTTTATGATATTGAGTGCATATGATGTGATGTAATGCAGATGCATGAAATGTAATGCCAATGAATGCAAAAATAAGAGGAGTCAATTCTGGTTCAATTTATTTTAGAATACTTATTTAAAAAACAAAATCCTTTACATAAAACAGAGTCACATATACGACCTAGGCCTTATGCCCAAAGCTTTAACTTTCTTAAGAAGCGAAGCTAACTCTCGACCCCGGTCTGACTCTAACTCATATACCATACTTAACACATCAGCCTGAACCGCTAAGGTTTGTAGATGATCGGCCGCTTCTCGTATCTGAACCATGGCTTCGCCCATAACGTAGTCTCTTTCTCTAACTTGGTTCTGAGATCGTTGAAGTTGTTCTTTCCATTGCTCGTTGTTTGCCTCCAATAGTTGGATCCGGAGCTCACTATTTTGCAGCGCCATTTAGAGCTCTACCACCCTTCATTTCAACTCTTCAATCTGGTTTAAGCTTGATTCCAACTTTACCATAGAGTTGCGGCTTCGACGAAATGCCCTCTCTAGTTATGCTACTCGGGCTCTTAACATCTCATTTCATTTTGGCTCTCACCCATAATCTTCTTCAGAGTATCCTTTTGTGCTTGGGCCTCATGAAACCTCCTCTTCCACTGATCGACCTTTGCCTTCTCTTCTTGAACTTTTTGACGCCATTGTTCTGAGGTTTTACCCAACCCAGCAGTCCTTATCGATGAATGCAATTTCTTGTAGTCAGTCTTCAAACTGTCCAAATCTTCTTCGGCCTTCCTTTTCCCTTTTCTCAGTTTCTCAGCCTCTGATTTCTGGATATCAATATCTAACCTTAAGTGCACTTTTTCTTATTCTAGTTGCTCTATCTTTTCCCCTAACTCTGAATTTTTACTTTCGAAGTCTTGTTTCAAGATTTCCAACTCGGAAGGGATTACTTGCAGGTATTCCTCTATCAGTCGAGCACCATCTTGTGTCGGTCTGGGGACATTATCATTGATTCTCCTACTCCGCCAAGCATTATATTCAAGGGTCGTCATGGGACCTATAGCAACTCTTTTCATCCGGCGAGTCTAATTCCAAGCATTAGAAATCTCTTTAACCATTTTCTTGTACTTATCTCCTCCATACGTAAATGCACACTGGGCTAGCCCATGCGTCACCGATATAAATTGCTTTGATCTGTATTGCCTCAGCACAAGCAAAGGAGCATACCCAACGGCTCCCCAGATTCCCAACAGAGGGACCCAATTAAAACTCCCACATCGGTAAAGATTTTCATCGGGAACCAACCAAGGAGCTCTCCACTCAACGTCCTCCTCCTGTAGATTCTAAAGAAGCACAATCCAATTTTCTTCTGATATGCCATCTCTTCTGGCCGTGACTGTTAACTCCTTTAACGGAGAGTAATTCTTGGAAAAAACTCGATAAGAAATTTTATCCACCTTCCAAAAATGACTATGGAACCAAACCAATAATAACTGTGCACATCCTATAAATCTGCCCTCACCTGCCCTCCGACAAACGCTCAAAGATCTGAATGTTTCGGTAAGGATTGCAGGAACGGGTGTGACCTCTTTGTCAAGTCGGTCGAAGAGATCCGAGACCGCCTCATCTACATACCCTAACGCTCTAGGGAAAACCATCAAACCACAGATGCTCAAAGCAAAAACGTCAACTCTCTTCTTCATATCAGGATGTACTAGAATCAAATCTTTTAAAATCCTCCATGAGATGCATTTATACTTACCCTTTTGTTTGACCCTTGCTACAATCCACTGTTCACTCATCCCTGTAATATTCATCAATCATTTCAAAAAGGTTGGGACACAAGCGGCTCTTGAATAGGCCTTGTCAACTCGGACCCTCGGGCAATGAAGTAAAGCTGTATATTCTTCTACAGTGGGTACCAAATCTACCCTCCCAAAGGTAAAACAACTATAGGCAGGATTCCAATACTAAGTGATGGCCCGAAATAAATGCTCGTCTACCTTGATGTCAAGTAAGTAAGGCAAATCCCCATAATTACCATAGAACAGCTGCTTAGCCTCTTCATCCCACTGGTCCCATATCTCTTTTAATTCCCGAAGGTTATTTTGCGTCACACTAGTGCGGGTGTAGACACATGACTCTGATATATATCCCTCGACTATACTGTCCCCTTTCTCAAGTTGTGTCTACTCTGACAATATTCAGACGGTTGCATTATCCTCTACTTTATCAAGGAATCCGTTCTCTATAATAAGCCTTCTAAATTAGTAACCGAACGTGAATCGAAACCTCTTTTAAATGAAATGACATGCAATCACAATAAAACGTAACAAGTCAGTATCATGTAGCAACAATAAAATTCAAGGCATGCGAAAAATAATACAGCATCTATATGGGTGATTGCTAAGGTTTGGCATAGCTCTACCTAGGGTAAGTTCCTAGGGTTCTCTATATATGGTTTCGCTATAAGGAAAAAAGGGTACCTAAACCGGCAGATTCCTCAATCCTCACCCATTATAGGCTCATACAAATCGAGTTCAGTTCAGGGGAATACATTTCCCTATGGCTGCACGGAGGTGAAAACCTCACGAAGACATAGGTACGGATGTATCCCGAAAGCGATCCACTATCCTGCACGGAGGTGAAAACCTCACGAAGGAGTAGCTTCTCACTCTCACTTAAAGGTGTGACCACTACGGTCATGCAATATGATACAAATGTATCCTAGACACTTAAATCGTAACAAACATATGACACGACCCAAACAAATACGATGGAAGAGAAAGTCAAAATCAGACTTTAATTTTCAATAAAAGGACATTAATCAATCAATTCTACGACTTGACTCTCTTATTGCTTCCCCAGTAGAGTAGCCAAGCTGTCGAAACCATTTTTTGTTTGAAAAACGGACCGACTTTAAAATATGAAAATGGAGTCGCCACCAATCTTTTTTGAAGTGTGATTGGGCCACTTATAAAACATTTTGGTCTACGAATTTTTAAGAAAACAGGTTCGGGAGTCGGTTACGCACGAGGAAGGATTAGCACCCTCGTGACGCCCAAAATTGGTACCTAATTGATTAATCAATGTCCTAACATCGAAAATTTGAAAGATTTCTAAATACGATTCTTTTTATTTTAAAGGAAAAAAACTTGAATAAAATATGAGCAATCAGACCCTCTTATCTCGAGGAAGTAAAATGTCACGCCTAGTGAGTTAAGGTACGACATTTCAAATCCCCGAAATTGAGCTTGTCCTTTGACTTTCAAAAATAATGTGTTTAAATCTAAGAAGGATATTCGGTTATTTGGGGTCTAATGAAAAATCAGAACCCAGTAAGTTAGGGCTCGATTTCTCAAAATAGCAAACACAAAATATTGCCTTTGTTTTTTTGAAATCCTTATCTCGAGATAACAAAATGTCCCATCCAGTGAGTTAGGTCACGACGATTTTGAATTCTCGAGAATAAGTTTTTATTCAACTTTTAAAAAGAAAGTAATAGGTTCATTAGACTCGAAAAGAGTAATCGAAACCTAGTAAGTTAGGGTACGACTCCTTTCGAACCTTAGAACACAGAGGGTTTGCTTATTTTGAAACGAAAACTGCAATGTACCAAATAAAATGTGATATGATTTTAAAAAAAATGTAAAACGAGTTGCTATGCTAGTTTATGTAACAACATTACGGTGATCGAATATGAATAACAATAATAAAGGTAGAAATAAAATACGATAAAAAGGTAAAATAAACAAACAAAATTGAAATAAAAGAAAATAGTAACGAAAAGGCAATGATAATAATAACTATGAAATATGCTAATAAACAAATAATAAAAAAGAATAATAAGAATAATAATAATAGGTTTTAAAAAATATATTAATAATTAAAACAAATAATAGTACTAGCAAAAATAAAATAGTATTAATAAAAAAGATAAATAACAGTAAAAATAGTAATAATAATAATAATGGAAAAAAAGTTTAAAATAAAAAATATAATATTGATAATAAAAGTAATAAATAAAAAGTATTAGTAATAAGATAGTCTAACGATAAATATAATAATAATAAGTATAGTATAGTAATAATAATATATATATGTAAAATAATAATGAGGGAAAAAAAGATGTAATACATATATAATAGAATACAATGAAAACGATTTTAATAATACTAATAATATATATGTAAAATAGAGGCACTATTGATAAAATATAAATATAATAACAACATAAAAAATAAACAAAATAATATATAATAATAGTAAAGATACTAGAAAGAACATAGTTATAATAATAATATACATATAAAAATAGTGGTAACAAAAAATGTTAAAAATAATTGATTTAATGATAAAAAAACAGCAAAAATAATCAAAATGGGCTAAATTGGATCAAAAACAGAAGCGTTGGGCCGAATTTAAAATAAAAGAAGATAAAAAGGGCTAAATTGTAAGATGCGCGCAACTTAGAGGGACTACAATCGAAAATAACCCCACTCACTGAAATGGCGCCGTTCGAATGTGGACTAAATTGAAACGGGGAAAACTTTTCAGGGCGAAATCGGGAAGAAAAACACCTGCTTGCAAAACTATAAAAAAGCGGAGGGGCTAAATGCGCAATTAGCCCCTCCCTAACAAAAACGCGCGGATCCTCTTGCTGGAGCGGGTCGAGTTGTGGGTCAGAGGCCCAAAACGACGTCGTTTTGGCCTCTGAACCCACTTATCAAAACGGAGCCGTATTATGGGGGTATAAAAGCTGAAAAAAAATTTAGAAACCCACATTTCTCTTCATTCTTCTCAAACACAAAAGAAAAAACTTTTAGAAGCTCTCTCAACCCCCTTTGTCCGGCCTGGATTCTGACCAAGCTCCATCACCGGCACCGTCATCGCCGGCCACCGTACACGGTGGCCGGATCTGGAAAAAGGTAAGCTTTTCTTTTTTTTAAAAAAAGAAATCTAATCTATGTATATTATATTTATATATATATATATATATAGTATAGCTTAAAAGAATAAAAAAAAAAAACTAAAGCAAAATAACAGAATAGTTATTCGAAAGTGAAGAAAAAAGGAAAAAAATAATAAAAGAAAACCTTCTTCTTTAATATTGATCTCTGTTTCTTGTAAAAGTGTGCTCTATTGCCTTCTTTCTTATGTAAATCGTGTAAAAAAAAAGACCCCATTTACAGACTCAATTTGGCCTTTTATAGCCCTTTAATCTACAACTGTTTTTTCTATTTTTGCAGAGACATGCTGGAGTATGATGCGGACGTGGCGTGGTGGCGTGGTGGCTTGGTGGCGCACGATGCGGCGTTGGGGTTGCTGGCAGAAGGCGTGCGGCGCGAGGGCTCCTGACTTAGGGTTTCTGTCTTTGAAGATTTTGGGCTATTTGAGCTGCTGGCTTTAATGGGTATTGGGCCTGTGCTATTTAGGCTGAATTATTGGACTGTCAGACTTTATTTATTTTTACTTGGTGGTTAATTTTGGTATTGGTCCCGGGCAATCAAAAATTGGGCTCTACACTATTTCTTGGATAAATATTGAGGATATAATTAGATTGTCATATATCCAAAATATAAATAGAATACAGCTTTTATGGTAATTTTTTAGACGTAGATATAGAAGATCAAGAGAACACGTCTTTTGAGTGGTGTAATACGCTTATCACCTTTCACAGATGCATTATGGCAATTTTTCAAATATGGTGGAAAGCGGTGTTGAGCTATTTGCGAGTGACTTTTTAAATTTTGGAAAACATTTTGATAAAAAAATTTATTTTGACACAAGTTCTCAAGCATTGCAAGGGGTCCAATCTAGTGCTCAATTAGGAGAATTGTCACTTCATGATCCAAAAGGGTATTTTTCTTTGTCACAAAGTGTCTACTAAAGGTTGGGAGGTGGATCATGCCAAAGTTGAGATCATCAAGAAGTTACCTCTAATTTTGGGTTAGTTGTGTCATATTTTTCATCCAATTTCTTACAAATAATTCCAATTGTTACAGGTAGATAGACTATGATGGTGGTTCACACCTCATGAGCTTGAGAAGTAAAAAACAATAATGAGATCAAAACTAATGTGACAGTAACCATACTCTTTTCATGGTACAACACACTCATTAAGAAAAAGTTGAAACTTAGTGGTAGGTCCCAATAAATAAAAAAGGTGAATAGATGGTAACAAAAGAATGTGCCTTCCAACTATTTAGAATAACAATTTAGAAGCACATACTGAACTTCCATGAGTGTTCAAATTTAAATAGATTGAATATACTATATACTTTTATGTTAATAATTTATTTTTATATATTATTAAATTATTTTTACTAAATATAAAAATTTTGATTGAATTAATATCATCAATTGATCCAACATTATTTTAATTATGAGAAAATTAAAAATTCAATTTTAAATAATCAACAAATATTATTGTATAAACTATTTAGGTCTTTTAATATTTCATAATATTTGGTATATTACCAATAAAGGTTTTTAGACTCCACAAACAGGATTAATGGTTGACAAGTATCTTATAGGGCATAGTAAAATATTAAAAAAACATGACAATTTTTTAAAACTACTTGCTGAATAAAAAAAGGTACACTATTAGTATACTAAATACAAACCTTTACACAATATCTTTATAAAAAAACTTACAAAAAAAGGCTTGATTGTAAAAATTTTACTATTATTAAAATATAGCACTCACCTCTGTATATAAATATTTCCACTTAAAATAAATAAAAATAACCTCCAATAATTTACAAAATTTATAGGTATATTTATTTAAAAAATTTGGATTTGAATTCCAATGTTAATATTTGGAATTTTTTTATTTTGTCAGATTAAAATCTCTTTATACTTATTTTTTAAAAATATAAAAATTAATATGAATAAGTTCAACTATATATTCATCTAGATATGTTCATGGGTCGAGTAAGGTGGAGCCTAAGCATAATATTAATATACTTTATGCTTGTCCAAGCTCAATTCAGCCTAAAATATAGGCTTACAATTTTGCCCAAACTCATTTTAGACCTATCCATATTATTTTTAAAAATATATTTATATTATTTTAATTTAATATTTAATACTATATTTTTTATTTATTGAAAATGTTTATATAGTCATCTTAAAATTATTTTAATGTTTACATTTAGGTAGTATAAGTTTATTTTTTTACCATGTTATAAATTACATAATATAATGTATTATAAACTTAAAAATAGGCTGAGCTCAGACTTAAATATTCAAGGCCCAAACTTATTTTTAAACAGCCTCAATATTTTTACTAAAATCTTTTCAAATTTCAAACGAATCTTCAAATCTAAACAGATAACTTGACTTATGAACAATTTTGTATCTATCCCAAATCTTTGAATATCATTTGAAAAGCAAAACAAGTAATTTTAGCGTAAAAGTAAATAGATTCTCCAACATGTTTTAAAAGCCCACCACCATGAAAGTGAAAAGTTGCCCTCAGTCTCACACAATACGCAAAACGTCTTGTTCTAAAGTTTAAACCTTCATGCTTTAATCCTAAATTGTGAAACTCTAAATCCATAAAGATGGAGTGAAATTTTTGACCCATTTAAAACTAAATAATTATTATTTAATTTAATTATAATAATATTTATATTATTTTATATATGTACACACAAAATACTTCTTATTATAACTTAGACTTAATGCTCTCTTTAATCCTAAATTATACTCATTTTTTTCACTTTAGTACATTGGTTTACTTTATTATTTAAACTATCCTCCATTATCCAAATTGACCCATGGTGTTAAAAAAAAAATGACACGTGGTGCTTTAAAAACGTGCCACCTCAGTCATCTTTTATTTTCTTAGTATTATGTATATCATATTGATTAAAAAGTTTAAAATGTTTTATTTATATATATATATCTATATATATATATATAATATTCAAAATTTTATTTTAAAAAGAAACTAAAATTTTATAAAATTCTAAAATATTTAAATTTAAATTTTTAAATTTCAAAATAATATATAAAATTGAAAATTTTATAAAAAAATTGAAAAAAAGGGTTAAATTTTAGGATATTTCCAAAAAATAAACTTAAAATTTTCCAAAAATATGTATCCTAGAAATTTGTATTAAATTTCAATTTTTTTAAACAATTCTAAATTAAAAAATTTAAAAAAATGAATCAAAAATTCAAAAATATAAAAAATTTAACTAAAAAAAATAAAGTCTAGAAATTGAAGATTAAAAATTTTAACTTAAAAATTGAAAAATAAAAAAATATAAATTTTATAAACATTTTAATAATTTAAAAAAATTGCAAAAAGGTATGTCTTTTAAAAGATTATGAAAATTTGAAATATTTAAAATTCAAAAGAAACACGGTCTGCCGAATTGGCACATCTTAGTTTGCCCTTTATGTGGCACTTTTTTTTGTTTTTTATTCTTAATGGGTTTCTTCCATTATTTTTACTATTGATTCTATTCGTCAGAAGCACTAAACCGAATTGATTGGCAATAAATTTCTAGGGTTTTGATCAAATGGAGAATGATTTGGCAGGGTTTAGTATCAACGAAAGAGAGGAAGAGGCTTGACAATTTCAGGATGGATATGATCAGCAACCAAAATTGTTTGATCTGTGTTTAGTGGGTTGTTTTTGTAACACTCCTAACCCATATCCGTCCCCAGAATAGGGTTAAGGAACATTACCAAACTTTATGGACTAATTTCGAATATTTTATTACCTTTATTATACAAATTAAGAATCAATCATAAGTTATTAGTACTATCCCTTAGATGGATCCTCGAGGCCCAAAATATACTTTAGAAGTGAATCGGGACTAAATTGAACACTCAAGAAATTTTTCTCAAAATTTTAAAATTTTTCTTAAGAGCAGGGACACACACCCGTGTGGCTAGCCGTGGGACTCACACGACCAGAAGACAGGTCCGTGTCTTAGGCCGTGTGCGCATTCGATGTGAGGCACACGGCCGTGTCCCAGCCCGTATTCAAATTAGGGTAGCTATTGACTTGGGTCACACAGCCAACCACACGCCCGTGTGCTAGGCCGTGTGTGAAGTGTAAGGGTCACACGACCAAGTCACAGGCCCGTGTGCTAAGCCGTGTGCAAAAACCTGGGCATTCTGTTTTGAAATTTCAAAGTGCAGGGGACACACGGCCAGACCACATGCCCACGTGCCAGACCGTATGTCACACACGGCTGAGACACATGACTGTGTCTCTGCACATGTGGACGAAAATAGGCCACTCTTCTCTCCCTTTTTAATATCAACCTGCACATAACATAGAAATATACTAGTATATCCCAACAAAGCAAAAAATTCCAGCCAAAATCATGTATTAAACATAATATTTCATCGCAAAACTCATTTACATAAACTTACCAAAAATAACTCCATTCATTGATTTACTAATATTTACTACTAAATTCATGCAAACACACACACACATACACACACACACACACACACACATATATATATATATCATCATTCACATTCATAACTCAAATTTAACTCTTTTCTATCCAACCCTATACATGCCATATAAACTCTAGGATTGTATTACAAAATCTATCGAAGAAATCTGGATAGTGTGTTCCTATGTGTTGATTCGATCCTCCAATCTCATGTTAATCTACAAGAGACATTAACAACACGAGTAAACTTACTGAAGCTTAGTAAGTTCATTGGTTCTAAAGTTAAATCTTACCGAACATAATATAACAAATCATAAATATGCAATTTCACTATCACTTCCTACCAATCACAATTTCAAATGATGAAATTCACTTGATTGAGCTCAATATCAATAACTACTTAAATTCTATCACTTTAATCCATATAACACTTACCCATCTTTGTCAAATTAGAGAATGTCTTACGGAATAAAGTACATCATTTTCTTGATGCCATAGTCCAACTATGGTCTTACACATATATTGCTATGGCCCTGCCATGGTCTTACACTCGTAATGCCATAACCCAGTTATGGTCTTACCATCAGGATGTCATAGCCCAACTATGGTCTTACACTTATACACATACTGCCATGGTCCAACCATGGTCTTACGTTCACGGTGCCATAACCCAGTTATGGCCTTTTCACTAAAATGCCATTGCCCAGCTATGGTCTTACATTTAAATACTGCCATGGTCCAACCATGGTATTATCCGTCAATTCATCTTGTGTCACGGAACGATCGTACTCAATCATGCGTTCCACTTGATTTGAACTTTCAATTCAATTTTTATATTTTTACAATAATCATAATTCAATAACAAAAATATGAAATAATACATTATATCTTTTCTATATTAACAATTAATCATGAAAGTTCAACCATATGAACTTACCTGGGTAGTTTGTAGAAGTTGTAGAAATTCAGGGACTAATCTATTAACTTCTCTTTTCCACGTTTATCTTCGGGTTCTTGATCTATAATATAAAATTTTCCATTCATCAGCATCAAATTCAATTCTAATTCACTTAACAATTTATGCCCTTCAATTTTCAAAATTACACATTTACCCTAACTTTTACAATTTTTACAATTTAGTCCCTAATCAATTAACCCATCAATTGAGCTAATTTTTCTCAATTAAAACTTTATCTAATTATTTTAGGCTGCTATACAGCCTTTGATGTTCATAATTTCAACACCAAACCCTAATTCTAAACTTTTTTACAATTAGGTCCTAAAATCAATTTCTATTAAAATTACTTTATAAAATCATCATATAATAAAACTAAAGCTTCAATTCCATGTTAATTCATCATAAATACTCAGCAATCATCAATGGTAACTTTAAAAATTACTCATAGAATCAAAAACTAATGAAATAAATAGTTAGACCTGATTGTAAAAGTCTCAAAAACATAAAAATTACAAGAAATAATCAAGAATTAAGCTTACATGGAGTAAAACTATGAAAAACCAGCTTCTTGGAGACCTCATATGGTGTTTTTGGCTTAAAAATTCTGAAGAAATGTCTAGATTTCTTTTAAGTCCCATTTTTTTATCTAATTAAATTTTATTTTATTTCTCATTTTGCCCCTTAATCATCCAATTTCTTTGTTTTTTTTTTTCTGCTTCCACTGTTTCAGCCATCCACTTTGGGCTAATTTTCCCTTTAAATCCTTCTTTATCTATCACTTGAGCTATTTAATCATTATTTCCTTAATTTGCAAGTTTTGCACCTTTTTTCAATTTAGTCCTTTTTAATTAATTAACTATCAAAACGTTAAAATTTTCTAACGAAACTTTAAAACTAACTCAATAATACTTCGTAAATATTTATAAAAATATTTACGACTTGTTTTATAAAATTGAGGTCTCGATACATTGTTTTTAACTCAATTTACCTAATAAATTCTTTTAAATCACAAAATTCACTAATTTAAGAATATTTCTAAAATCGCACTTGACTTACAAATATTAATTTATTTAATTTTTAAACTTACTAGTCGGTTTTAGTAATCTCGAATCACTGTTTCCAACACCATTGAAAATTAGGCTGTTACAGTTTTCTAACAGCAAGTGTAGTTCAATTTTAGGCGATGTAGAACACTATAGTCAATCTTTGACATCCTTTTGGTGGGTTCAAATCTCAGATATGTGGGGAAAAAGGCATTTGCTTAGGTTTTACAATAAGGTGGATATTGACTAGGTAGTAAAAGGTGCGCCATGGATGTTCAACAATCACTTGCTGGTATTTTATCGGCTTGGAAACAATGAAGATCCTATGCAAGTTCCACTAATCTATTCGTGGTTTTGGGTCCAAATACATGATCTCCCTCTGGGGTTTTTCTCTGAAATTGTGGCGAAACAATTTGGAAACTTTATAGGGTTTTTTAGGAATATGATCCGAAATAGATCTCCATGAGTTTCAAGCAATATTTAAGAATCGGGGTACGGATTGATGTGAGGCTTCCATTGAAACGCAAAAAGAAAATTCAAATTTCGCCATCTAGTTTTATTTATGCGAGATTTCAATATGAAAAACTTATTCTATTGTCACACCCCAAAAGTGGTGGATCCGAAAGAAGGGCGTATTGATGTGAAGGTTATCTATTTTGGCGCACTTTGGTAGTTAGTCCGCCAAATTATAAGCTACAGAAGAACTAATGTTTGGCGCATAGTGTAACAGCCCAATTTTAATAGTGTCGGAACAGTGATTCGAGATCACTAAATCTGACGAAAAGTTAGAAAATTTTGTTAATCGATAATTATAAGTTAAGTGTGATTTTAGAAATATTTTAAAATTAGTGAATTTTGTGAACTGAAAGAATTAATTAGAAAAAAAAAAAATTGGGCCAAAAACGAGGTATTGAGACCTCGAATTCATAAAGTGAGCCATAAATATTTCTAAAAATATTTATGGAGTGTCATTAAGTTATTATTAAACTTTCGTTAGAAAATTTTAACGTTTGGGTAGGAAATTAAATGAAAAGGACTAAACTGAAATGAAAGTAAAAGTTAAATTATAGATTAAAAGAAATTATGAAGGATCAAAATGGTAATTTTACCATTTTGCATAGTTGAGGCGGTTAACGTAAGAAAATCTCAGATTTTTTTAAAAGTATATTATTATATTATATTATATTATATTATATTATTATATTATTATATTATTATATTATTATATTATTATATTATTATATATATAAACCAAAAGAAGTAAAAGAAGAATACCAGAAATGAAACAGAGAACAAGACGAAAGCAGGGGAAGGAAAAGGGGAAAGAAAGAAAAAGGAGAAATTGATGGTTTGAAGCTTGGAAGTTTAATTGGTAAGTTAATTTAGTCCTTCTCTTTTAATTTTGATGTTTTATAAGTTTTAGAACAAAGTTTTGATGAATTTAAGTTGAAGTTTTTTTGAAGTTTTAAAGCTGTTGAATATAGCATATGATGAATAAAATGATGAATTAGTGGTTTAATTGAAAGAATTTGAAGTTAGAATTGGGTAAAGGATTTAATTGTAAAATAAGCTATAACAAAACTGTTTTGGACAGCAGCAGTAGAGTAACTTTGAAAAATCACCAAAAATCGTAGAAGTGGAATTAGAAGCTGAGTAAGATATGAAATTGAAGCTTATTGAGTCTACTTTCATATGAAAGAAACAGAGAAAGCAAATAAGTTCTGTATTATGAGATATTTAAATTTTAGTGAAACTGGTTCAGGGTGATTTCGAGATCCCCTGTTCTGCCTTAGAAAAATCATTAGAAATTGCACAAAAATAATTGTGGATTAAAATTTATATGTATGAAATCCTGGATGAGTCTAGTTTCAAATGAGCTAAACAAGGAGGCCATCTAAATTCTGTACAAAGAGTAATTTAATTCGTAGTGAAGAGAGGTCAGAGCAGTTAAACAGTGAAATAGGGGAAACTTTAAGAATAATCTGGTATTGATTGGCCATACCAAAAATTCTGAAAAATTTATAGTAAAAAAATATATGAGTCTAGTTTTGGGGAAAATTTACGGATCTTAAATTGGAGTTCTGTAGCTCTGGAAATAAATAATTTAGTGACTATAACTCAAATGGACAGCTTAAATATTCACATAAGTAAATGTTGAAAATTATTGATAATGTTACTTATAGAATGCTATATACATTAAGGATGTGGAATGGAGAGGAGGAGGAGGAAAAATACGTATGAATATTCAGTTAGCATGGCTAATTTGTAATGTTTGAGGCTCAGGGACTAAATTGAATAAAAGTAAAACTTTATGATTAGTTTTGTAAAAATGTTGGAGATGACCAATTTACATGGAATGGATTATTTTATTATTGAAAATTGCAAAATTGAATGAAATTATTAATTAGATTAAGATCGGTTGAAAAATCGATGAAAATGGAAAATTACCAAAATGCACTTAAATCTTGGTATTTCTGCAAATTTAGCCAGGTAAGTTCGTGTAACTTTAAATATGTGATATAAGGAACTATAAGTTGATAGTACGTGAAATATTGATATAATGAATTAACTAAATTATGTTTATGAATAAACGGCAAGAGAATGATATTTATCATGGCATGTCAATATGTGATTATCTGTAATATGTAAATAAAAGGTAATTAAATATGTTTAGACGAGAAATAAATTCAAGTAAGTCATGAAATGAGAAAAATAAATATGTTTTAAGGGACAATATGTTTGATTTTGATTGATTTCAAATATAAAAATGCTAGATGAAATAAAATGTTTGATAAAATAAATTTGTAATTCTGGTAATGCCTCGTATCCTATTCCGGCGTTGAATACGGGTAAGGGGTGTTACATTTAGTGGTATCAGAGCTTAGGTTTAGTCGGTTCTCGGACCAAACGTAATGTGTGTGAAGTCTAGAAATGTATGCCATTATTAATATATAACTTAAATATAATGTGATATCTCCAGACTTTGATGATATTTGAATCACTGTTATTCAAACTTTATCATTATTATGTGTAATTTATTAATTATGTGTGGTAAATATTTTAAGGTAAGTATTTAGTAAAATGATAAATTTAAGATTGAGTACTAAAATTGAGACTGATACTGAACTGAATTATGGAATACTGAATATTATTTTGTGTACTGAATTGAATTGTGAAGTTATTGAATATTGTTATATGTATTGCATTAAACTATGAAATTATTGATGTAATAAATAACTGCAATATTGTGAAGCTGATTGAAATAAGAAGTGAAAGTAGAATGAACTGGAAATTAGAAAGTTATTTAAATTACGTAACTGAATTATAAATTATTTGAATATTTGAAGGCAAATTAAATAAAGAAAATATGTGAGTAATTGGAATGTATATTGATTGGAAAGCAATTAGTGATTTTAAATTTGATTGGACAATAAATTAAAAATACGAATTGAATAAAATGCATTAAATTATGAATATGTGTAAATATATGAATCGTGTATTGATTGAAAAGTGGTTGGAATTGAATCAAAGTCTGATTATATGTGAATATTTGCAATATGTATTGGTACTGAATTGTATACTGATTAGAAATGGAAAAGTGAATTGAAATAAAAAAAAATAATAATAATAATAAAAAATGAATGATTTGAACACCCTATTAACTTATCGGACTAGATTGGATACAAATGGCATGCCATAGGATTGGAATTGTTCAGGGAATTCTTCGACCTTGAGTCGATGAGGCACTGGGTGCCAATCTGGTGTGTTTGGGTGGATCCGCGTATCCGCCAAAGTCCGAGTCTTGTTAATAGGGGTAGATATGAATATTATGTGAAATTAAAATGAGAATTGATTTCCCTATTAACTTGACAAACTAGTCGGATATAATTGGCATGCCATAGGATATGGAAGAGTACGGGTTTTTGCCGGCTTACTGATCAGGCACTTACGTGCCGACTACTGTTACTGTTACTGATTCGACACTTTGTGTGTCGTATATTGTTACTGTTACCGTTACAGATTCAGCACTTTGTGTGTTGAATACTGATACTGTTACTGTTACTGGTTCGACACTTTGTGTGTCGTATATTGTTACTGTTACCGTTACAGATTCAGCACTTTGTGTGTTGAATACTGATACTGTTACTGTTACTGATTCGACACTTTGTGTGTCGTATATTGTTACTGTTACCGTTACAGATTCAGCACTTTGTGTGTTGAATACTGATACTGTTACTGTTACTGATTCGACACTTTGTGTGTCGTATATTGTTACTGTTACCGTTACAGATTCAGCACTTTGTGTGTTGAATACTGATACTGTTACTGTTACCGATTCGACACTTTGTGTGTCGTATACTTATACTGTGTACCGTTAAGGCACAATGTGCCGTACTGGTGTGTTTGGGTTGAAATCCGTGTATCCATCAAAGTCCGGATTGTTAATAGGGTGAATAACTGAAATGAGAAAATTAAATAAATTTGATTGACCGTACTACTAAAAATATGAGAAGGACATTATGAATTGAATTGTGAATCGAATTGAAATGTGAGAATTGAAGTATGAACTTAAGGTTCATAAATTTGTTAAAATATCAAATTATTATTATTGAAATCTGTTGAATAAACGAAATGAGAAAATTGATTGAATTTGATCGGTTGAATTATTGAAAGTATGGAAAAGTGGAATTGGGAATTGAAATGTAAATTGAAATTGAGATATGAGATTGAAAACTTGAATCAAAGGTTTATGAATTGATTAAAGATAATGTAGATGGTATATGAGGCTATTTGATGAAAGACTATTGTTGAGGTATAAAATTAAAGTATAAATTAACACATATGACTTCTATTGTTACATGTTTGATGTCTATTATTTAATATTAAATGTTAAATTTAAATTATGCGTATAATAAGTGAAGTATGAGGTAAGTGTTATTGTTGAATTAAATGGAAATTGAATTAAGTGATGGATAAGTATTATATTGAATTGTATATTGATGAGAAAGTGAAATTAAATTTAGTTGTGAATAAATTGAAGTGAAATTGGAATTGAAAAAAAAAAATAGAGAATGAAATGTGAAGCACATAATAAGAATTATTAGTAAATTAAAAATGACTAGTAAGTTTTGAAATATGTTACATATATTAAAGAAAGAAAATATATAAACATACAGGTTTTTAGTACAATAGTTAAATTGTAAAGTATGTAAAAGCATTATGTTAAAATTGTAAAAGTGACATGCGTGTATAATGTAATTTTCCCAAGTAAATGAGATTAAATCTACTAAGATATTAGTGGTATACCATTAAGGAACTTTAGCGCATTCTCTGATAATAACACTTTGGTTCTCATCAAGTGCTATCTGATTAATAGTAAATAATAATACACTTCTATATTTGTTTCATATATCTTAAGTATTCTATTGAATCTATTGGGCCTCTTATAAAAAGGTAAGTAATTTTCGTTATAAGGTATGTTCGCAATATTGAATTAAAAATGAATTGCAAACTGAAAGGATATGGAATGGATATAAA
Organism: Gossypium australe; assembly: GCA_005393395.2. Lineage (NCBI taxonomy): Eukaryota > Viridiplantae > Streptophyta > Magnoliopsida > Malvales > Malvaceae > Gossypium > Gossypium australe. The sequence continues at coordinate 36,536,206 of CM016622.1, forward strand.
TGATAAATCAGATAAATATGTGCACAAAGGAGCTATAGAATTATAGAAATAACGAAGTTCATGATCAAAATAATAAGGAAATTTCGAGGACGAAATTTTTTTAGGGGGGAAGAATTGTAACAGCCCAATTTTAATAGTGTCGGAACAGTGATTCGAGATCACTAAATCTGACGAAAAGTTAGAAAATTTTGTTAATCGATAATTATAAGTTAAGTGTGATTTTAGAAATATTTTAAAATTAGTGAATTTTGTGAACTGAAAGAATTAATTAGAAAAAAAAAAAAAATTGGGCCAAAAACGAGGTATTGAGACCTCGAATTCATAAAGTGAGCCATAAATATTTCTAAAAATATTTATGGAGTGTCATTAAGTTATTATTAAACTTTCGTTAGAAAATTTTAACGTTTGGGTAGGAAATTAAATGAAAAGGACTAAACTGAAATGAAAGTAAAAGTTAAATTATAGATTAAAAGAAATTATGAAGGATCAAAATGGTAATTTTACCATTTTGCATAGTTGAGGCGGTTAACGTAAGAAAATCTCAGATTTTTTAAAAGTATATTATTATATTATATTATATTATATTATTTATATTATTATATTATTATATTATTATATTATTATATATATAAACCAAAAGAAGTAAAAGAAGAATACCAGAAATGAAACAGAGAACAAGACGAAAGCAGGGGAAGGAAAAGGGGAAAGAAAGAAAAGGAGAAATTGATGGTTTGAAGCTTGGAAGTTTAATTGGTAAGTTAATTTAGTCCTTCTCTTTTAATTTTGATGTTTTATAAGTTTTAGAACAAAGTTTTGATGAATTTAAGTTGAAGTTTTTTGAAGTTTTAAAGCTGTTGAATATAGCATATGATGAATAAAATGATGAATTAGTGGTTTAATTGAAAGAATTTGAAGTTAGAATTGGGTAAAGGATTTAATTGTAAAATAAGCTATAACAAAACTGTTTTGGACAGCAGCAGTAGAGTAACTTTGAAAAAATCACCAAAAATCGTAGAAGTGGAATTAGAAGCTGAGTAAGATATGAAATTGAAGCTTATTGAGTCTACTTTCATATGAAAGAAACAGAGAAAGCAAATAAGTTCTGTATTATGAGATATTTAAATTTTAGTGAAACTGGTTCAGGGTGATTTCGAGATCCCCTGTTCTGCCTTAGAAAAATCATTAGAAATTGCACAAAAATAATTGTGGATTAAAATTTATATGTATGAAATCCTGGATGAGTCTAGTTTCAAATGAGCTAAACAAGGAGGCCATCTAAATTCTGTACAAAGAGTAATTTAATTCGTAGTGAAGAGAGGTCAGAGCAGTTAAACAGTGAAATAGGGGAAACTTTAAGAATAATCTGGTATTGATTGGCCATACCAAAAATTCTGAAAAATTTATAGTAAAAAAATATATGAGTCTAGTTTTGGGGAAAATTTACGGATCTTAAATTGGAGTTCTGTAGCTCTGGAAATAAATAATTTAGTGACTATAACTCAAATGGACAGCTTAAATATTCACATAAGTAAATGTTGAAAATTATTGATAATGTTACTTATAGAATGCTATATACATTAAGGATGTGGAATGGAGAGGAGGAGGAGGAAAAATACGTATGAATATTCAGTTAGCATGGCTAATTTGTAATGTTTGAGGCTCAGGGACTAAATTGAATAAAAGTAAAACTTTATGATTAGTTTTGTAAAAATGTTGGAGATGACCAATTTACATGGAATGGATTATTTATTATTGAAAATTGCAAAATTGAATGAAATTATTAATTAGATTAAGATCGGTTGAAAAATCGATGAAAATGGAAAATTACCAAAATGCACTTAAATCTTGGTATTTCTGCAAATTTAGCCAGGTAAGTTCGTGTAACTTTAAATATGTGATATAAGGAACTATAAGTTGATAGTACGTGAAATATTGATATAATGAATTAACTAAATTATGTTTATGAATAAACGGCAAGAGAATGATATTTATCATGGCATGTCAATATGTGATTATCTGTAATATGTAAATAAAAGGTAATTAAATATGTTTAGACGAGAAATAAATTCAAGTAAGTCATGAAATGAGAAAAATAAATATGTTTTAAGGGACAATATGTTTGATTTTGATTGATTTCAAATATAAAAATGCTAGATGAAATAAAATGTTTGATAAATAAATTTGTAATTCTGGTAATGCCTCGTATCCTATTCCGGCGTTGAATACGGGTAAGGGGTGTTACACATAGAGTACCCGCTCGTCGAAGTATCTCAGGATTTATTCTCGTAGTATTCTCCAATTGAAGAAAGAGTATGGCAAGCGAAGAGTAGGCCTCAGAATGTTAGTTGAGCATGATGCGCCTACTATGTATATGTTAAAGCTGTAAGGGGTTAAAGTGTCTTTAAGGCTACGCCACATACTAGGGGTGTGCAAAAATCAGGTAAAATCAAAAAAATTCTCTTAACCGACCAAATTCAATTAATCGATAGTTAACCAAATTAATTTGGTCGGGGGTCAGTTAATAAATTTTTGGGTTTTCGATTAACGGTTAATTCAGTTCAAAATCGGTCAGTTAACCAAATTTTCGGTTTAACCAAAAAAATTAATAAATAAAATTAAACATATAAATATTAACCCACTACCCACCCAGACCTAATCCAATATAAACCCAATATAAACTCAATCCAATATATATAAACCCAAGTACTCAACCCAACCCAATCCTAAAAGCTACAAATAATTTAATAAATAAAAATAAAAATCCTAAAACTAAAACTAAAACTAAAAGTCTAAAACTAAAAATCGCGATAGAAATAAGAAATCCCTAAGACCCTAACCATCAAATTTCAAAATCCCTAATTTGAAATCTCCCAAAATCTCTCTACTGCTATTGCCAGTCACCTTCGTGAACCGTCCAACGTCCACTAGTCACATCGTCCAGCGTCTACCAGGTCACCATCACCGGCGAGTTGAGGTAGGCTTTTCCTCTCATGCTTGTAGTTGTTGTCAAGTTTGTAGGTCTTTGCTTCTTAGTAGTGTCCGTCTTGCTCATCCATATTTGCTTTAGCAACCATTGTCGGGAGATGAAATTGGGCAAGGAATTTGCTTCTTAAGTGGTGCCTGAATGTAGGGGATGAAAAAATGGAATAGATAGTAAATTGGGGTGAAAATGGGTGAAATTAGAACACGATAGAAAAATTGATTCAAACACGATTTCCAAGTCCAATTAAATGGCATTGTGAGTGATAGAAGGTGAAATTAGAACACACTCACATAGGCTAAATGTGGATATTATTAACGGGCCTGCCAAAGAAGAACATATCTCCTAGGTTACTCTGTTATTTTAACCCAATAAAAAGATTTGCTTTACATATGATTTTTGTTATGTATATCGAATTGGTGTTACAGTTTCAATTTAATTATCAAATTATAAAATGTAAAATCTTTTTATAATATCCAGTTCAGACACATACCCAGATCTGCTAAATCTTAGCACCTAATTTAACCACAAATTGCCTAAAAAATGAAAGGGAGAGTTACCTGAGTAGAAGTGTGTTGGTGGTTGTTAATGATGGATTATAGGGACAGAGAAGGAGGGAACCAGATTGACAGCAGAAGATAAGATTGTAACAACCCGATAATCAGGGGTGTCGAAAAGTGCATTCTTGGGACTCCGTTCTCATAAATCGGACTAGTAAATATTTTAATAAAAATGTTTACGAAGTTAGTTGTGTAGTTAATTAGATTTCAATTAAGTGAAATTGCATGAATTAAGAATTATTATAGTATAAGGACTAAATCGCGTATAAAGTAAAAGTTGAATTACAGATTAAAAATTAATCAAAGGGACTAAAGAAGCAATTATACCTTTGTTTCTTTAAGTGGACGACATTAATGATGATTTTTTTATATTTCATATATGTTTACTTGTATATATTATATGTTATATTACATAATAAGAAATATATATATTTATATATGTTATAATTTAATAAAATAAAGTATAATAAAACAAAAGAATTAAAAATAAAGTGGATGCATGCAAAAACTTATCAAAGAAAAGGAACAAAAGAAAGAGAGAAAAAGCAAAGGAGAACGCACGGCTATATGGACCTTAGGGTTCAAAATCAAAATTGGTTAGTAAATTTAGTCCTTTTTTTGTAATTTTTATATTTTTGGAATCCCGGTTTTAGTACTAACCGACTCATGTTGCAATTTTAGCATTGTTTAAGATTTTAAATGTTGTTAATGTTGAATAGTTTTAGTATTAGGGATTAAATTGATAGATTTTTAAGCTAGAAATGGAAATGGATTAAATTGTATAACAAATGGTAAATTTTGAGTAATAGGGACTAAATTGTGAAAATTTTGAAATTTATGGGTTTAATTGAAAATAGGGAGCTAAATTTAGCTTAAAGCAAAATTAGTATAAAGATATATGATTAAATGTGAAGAATAAAAATTAGTCTCGGTTTAGGGACTAAATTATAATTTAAGCAAATATTGAGTAAAAATTGAAATATTCAATGTGAAATTTAATTGAGTTGTATTAATGTATTCTAATTGTTTTAATTCAGTAGCTAATGTCGTACCGAAATCCTCAACTAAAAAGGAAAATGATAAAATCGAGATCGAATAGCTCGGAATCCACAATTTGTATTTCTAAAATCCGAACCTAGTTGTTAATTGTTGTATTTTGATTTAATGCATATGGTAAGTGGTTGAGGTGAGTATTTTGGCACTTTGATAGTGAATTGAAATTGTAGTTGATTGAAATGGATTGAATTGGTATATAAATTATGAATGTATTGATTATTTGAATTGAAATGAATATGTATAAATGTGATAATGTGTAAATATGATAATTGGATATTGGTTGTACTTGAAAAGTGGAATGAAACCCTATTAATTATATCAAGCTGAGTCAAATATAAATGGCATGCCATAGAATAGGAAGTAGGGGTGAGCATTCGATCGAATCGAATCAAAATTTTTCGAGTTAATCGAGTTTTCGAATCGTATTTTATCATCCTAACCTAATTTGAAATTTTTTCGAATCGAGTCGAGTGAGACAAAATTCGAATCGAATCGAATCGAAAATATTTGTTCGAGTTAAGTTTTAAAAAAATGACTTTAGTGTTTTTTATTTTTTTGTAATTTTTCAAAAAAATTCTTTAAAGTTTTTAAACATGATCATACAACAAAAAATTGAAGTAAACAAGTAAATAAACAAAAGCAACACAACATCAACCTAAATTAACCAACAACAATAACAAACCAAACCAAACCAAACTAATAATAATAGCACATCAGTTCAAAAACCATTATAGAATAGTTTAAGTTTCTTCTTGTGCTTCAAACACCGTTGGCATTGATAATCTTGAAACATCTAGTAAAAGTATTGAATGAGTTAGTTAAATGATAAAAATGTTCGCAAAAAAAATTAAATAAACATTTAACTTATAAACTAATGCTAAATATATTACCTTCTTGATCTTTAGGTATTTTTGACAAGTCTAGCAAATTTAAAAACAAAAGTGTTAGTTAAATTATGCTTACTAATATAAATAAACAAAAGCTTATTTTATAAAATTAAAATTTATATATTACCATCTTCCATGGTTTGAAGTTCATCAACATAATCTTCAAGATTGATGGCATCATTAGATTTCCGAAGCCAATCTTGTGTGCAACCAAAGCCTCGACCATGAGAGGAGTTAGAGAACTTCTAAAACTATCGAGAACACGTCCACCCGTGCTAAATGCACTTTCCGAGGCAACTGTTGAAATAGGAGTAGCAAGAATATCTCGAGCCATTTGTGAAAGAATAGGGAATCTAGGACTGTTCATTTTCCACCACAACAGTAAATCAAATGAACTTGAATTGTTTACTTCTTCATCCTCACCCAAATATCTATCCAACTCAGATTTGTTTTCTAATCCAACTTATTTCTTGTTCTGAAGGTATTTTTGTTTAGCCAAGCCCGTTTTCATTTCTGAATGATCTATTTCCATTGAACTACAAAGATTTGTCGAAGAACTAGATCTACCTTCAAACTGTTGAATTCTCCCGGCATTAGAAGAATACTCGTTGAACAAGCAATACAATTCTTTATCAATCATTTTCATAATGTCATTAGCAACATTAGGAAAAAGCAAGTTGACCCCAAAGTTCAAAAAACTCATTTTACATCGTGGATCAAAGATGACCGCCAAGTAAACTAGCATGTTGATCTTGTTTCCTTCACCCCAATACTTATTATATTTCTCTCTCATTTTGGAAGTCATAGAAACTATGTCTAGATCTCCACAACTTTGCCACCCATCAAAAAGACAATGCACATCCGTCAATACTTCAAAAAGTGAATGAGAGGTAACATGCAAAGATCCGGACACCTTCAATGTAAGATGATAAAAAGGCTCTAATACTTTTATAACTCTTCGAACAATTTCCCAATCATCAAATGTAGAAACTCCATCTCCAGCAGTAAGGTCAAGAAAAAAATTATGGTCATCACGTACATATGATTCAAATGCACGCTCATATTTTTCGGCCACCTTTAACATCATATATGTTGAGTTCCATCTAGTAGGCACATCTAAACACAATTAAGCCTTACTATCTATCATTTCTTCTTTTACCCGTTGGTTGAATTTTATCAACCTCGATGGTAATGCTCTTATATACCTCACAGCACCTCTAACTCGATCCACAGACACAGAAACATCCTTAATACCGTATTGCACAATGAGATTAAGAATGTGTGCAACACATCTCATATGAATAAATTTTCCATTTGCAACAGAAGCATTTCGATGATTCAATTTCTTTCTCAAATATTCAACGGCAACACAATTGGCGGATGCATTATCAACAGTAATAGTGAAGACCCTCTCAATCCCCCAATCTCGAAGACATTTTTCAATAGCTTGACCTATGCTTTCACCTCTATGAGCGGATATTGGGCAAAAATTTGTAATTCTTTTTTGCAACCTCCACTCATCATCCACCCAATGTGCTGTTAAAACCATGTAAGATATCCTCTGCAATGAAGTCCAAGTGTCTGTTGTCAAACAAAATCTACTTATATCTTTTTCAAAACAATTCTTCATCACACTCTTCATTGAGTTAAATAAATCAAGACAATCCCTTCTAATTGTCCAACGAGATGGAAGACTAAAGCGTGGGCATGCTATAGAAAGAAAGTATTTAAAACTCTCTCCCTCTACAATTTTAAAAGGTAGTTCATCCACAATTATCATATGAACCAATGCTTTTCTAATAGCATCTTTATCAAACACCCAAGTTGATAAATCCGTTGTTTCTTGCCCAACATTCACAAATGTTAATTCTGATTGCTTCGGATCAGAAGTATTACCTCGAGGTCTTTTTAGGCATGTTTTCAAATGGTTATTCAAATTTGTTGTAGAACCCATAGTTGTTTCCATGGTGTAAGTAACATCACATGCATTGCACCTTGCTCTCTTCTCCCCATCTTTAGTTACATACTTGGTGAAATGGTTCCAACAAGCTGCCCTTGGAGTAATCTTTCTTCAAACATTTTCCTTGGTTGTTGTTTGATTATCTCTACTTGGGGAAGAATTTTGTGAACTTTGAGTTGAACCATCTTGCTTTGGATCACTCATCTACAAGCAAACATTTGTTGCAATCATTAATGATAACCAATAATTGATTTAAAATCAAACTTAATAACATTTATGCTTTAATTCATTTTCTGAACCAAAGTGTTACCATAGCACAAGTGAGACATGAACAAGTGATAGTGTTACTATAGCACAAGTGAGACATGAACACATCATAATGTAAAATTGACCACAGAAAAGACATAAGTTTGCTTATGCCTTGAATCTTTCTAATTTTCTGATTTTTTAATTTTAATTTTTAAAATTTATCTACTTTCAAAAAAATTATTTTTTAATTTTTTTAATACCTTAATTTTTAAAAATTAAAATTTCTAATTATTGAAATTAAATTTATCACACTGTGGATCAAGTGTTGGCTTACTCCTCGAGAATTGAATTGAATTGGATTTCAATCGGGAAAGACAAAAAAAAATCATTCAAATTTTAATTACTGAAATTAAATTATAATTTTTGATTTTTTTTAAAATTTTAAAGCTTTAAATTATTTCATGGCTTGACATATAAAATAAGATAATTTCATATTAGTAATGTAAGGATTGAGAATTAATTTACTTCAAATACAATTTATTTTAAATAAAAGAGTCGAATCAAATTGAATAATAATATTGTGAAGTAAATTTCTTATTATATTCATAAAAATACATAATTGGCTCGCTAATATCCTACCATTACGTTACCAAACAAGATTTTAATTAAGTTTTACTTTATTTTATTTTATATTGTAAATTTTAATTAAACAAAATAGTAATAAAAAATTAAACATATGCAAGAAAAGATATTTTAATGTCTTGTATTACCTTTTTCTCAATGTTTTTTCTTTAAGAAAAGAACTACTCATCAAGTAGCTTCTTGTGCACTGGACAGTGGGTACCTTCTTTTTTATTTTACAATTTTTTTTCTTTTTCACCCCATAACATATGTGGATTAGCATTGACTGGAGAAAGAGAATTAGCACATACCTTCAAAACATGAACAACACTACAACAGTCAGTAGATGTATAATACATCTAAAACATTATGTATTCAGATTATAATAAGAGACAACAATACGCCCAAGGCAATAAACAAAAACAAACCACATGCACTTTTTTTCTCTTTCTCCAGACAATTGCATGAGAAGTCTCTGATGCATAATTCCTTTTTTTTTTTTGTATTAAACACATGTTGGGAACTAGAATTAGCATTGAGTTTCAGTGAGTCATAAACAATTTTGATTACATGTCATTAGCTTCAGCCTAGCTTGCTCAAGAAAGCTTTAAGCCAGACATATAGCAAGTACACATACCTTTGTTCAAAGATAGGTTTCGATATAGAACAGCGACCAGCCATTGAACGTTTAAGTCGATGAAGATGATGGCTGCTGCTGCAACAGGGTCTGAAAATGGAGAAAAGGTAGAACCGAGAGTAAATGAGTTGAGAGTGTCCAAACTCACAGCCAACATACAGAAGCAAAAGTGCAGCAGGAAGAAGAGAAACTCAATAAATATGGAATTGAAGAGTAGAAAAAGAGATTAGACAACTTACCAGAGAAAAACAGAGAAGAAGAAAATTAATTTGGGGTTTGAAGAAGAAGAATCTGCAGCACCCACGATGGATGAAATTTGTTACCTGCTGCTGTTAGTGTTAGGGCTTGGGGGATTTATTTGGGGGAGGAATTGGGAAGATAAATTTTTGGGCTGACTCCTGACGGGCTTGGGGGGAAAGGGATAAAATTAAATATTTGGGCTTGAGGGAAAAGCCTAAAATTAAAAAAAAATAGTTTATATTCGGTTTATTCGAATTATTCGAGTTATTCGAATTCGAAAATTCAACTCGATTCGAACTCGAAAATTCAACTCGATTCGAACTCGAAATTCGAAACTCAAAATTTGAGTTGATCCAATTAACTCGATTAACTCGATTCAAATAATCGAATTTTGATTTTTTTTTCGATTTTTTCGAATCGAATCGAGTTTTTCTCACCCCTAATAAGAAGAGTTCAATGATTTCTTCGACTTCGAGTTGATGAGGCATTGGGTGCCAATTTGCTTCGGTTTAACCGATGAGACACTGGGTGTCAATTTATATAGTGCCACGCGTCGGTATTACTTCGGATTTATCCGACGAGGCACTGGGTGCCAAACTGGTGTGTTGATTGGATCGTGTATTCGTCCGAGTCTGAGTCGTATTAATAGGGGTAATTAAATAATAAAGTTGTATGATCGATAGTGAATGGCATGATATGTGATATGGAAATGAGATAGTGAATTGAAACATGCAAAATGAGATATGTTGTGATTAAATGAAATACATGTGTTGTGTATTAATGAATTGAATATGGAATGGATCATGCCTTTGTATAAATAAATGTGGATTGACATGTGAAAAGCTATTTATATAGCAAGTGATGTGAATGAGATATTTGTTAAACAAATCAAATATGATAGCATGTGAAATTTGAGTATAGTATGAAATGATATAGTATATGCTTGAATTTAAAATGATGGTATATGATAGTTGTGAGGTTAGACAATAGTATGTTCGTATAATTCAAATTATGCATTTTTGTATCATTATGTCTTTAATTGTTTGGATTATAAAAATATCACTGAGTTTTACTCAACGTACGATTTTGTTTTTCGTGAGCAAGTTAGGTACTTCTCGACTCAGCATCCAACAGCAATCCCAATCTCAAATTTGGTGATATTTATCTTTTGTAATGGCATGTACCTAAGGTGTGTTTGGTTTTTAATGAATTTGGTAAATGTGATGTAATTGAATTTAAGTAAAATGTTGGTTTGGTATATATAAACTTATGTTTGTGTTTGGAGCCATAATTTGGCATGTTGATTTGAACCAAGACTTGTTAGGTGTTTGTGAATTTAAGTTTGATGTTTTAGGTAGATATAAGCTATGCCAAATTGATTGATTTTGGCATGTTTAAAACTTTGATTTGAATGATGTATGGATGATATGTTTTAATGATATAAGATGTGGTACCAATGAGGGAACATTGGTTAGGCATAGGTGATGAATTTGGTGTATTTTGGGCATGTTTAATCGTGTTTTTGAATAGGTTAAACGATTGGAAATTGAGTTGCTTAGTGCCTAAGTGAGTAGGGAATGGTAAACTTGAGTTTTAAGGTACTTTTGGGTGCACACGGCCTGGCCACACAGGCAACACACATGGGCGAGTGACCCAAGTCAGAGAGTTATACGACCTGGCCACATGGGTGTGTGACCTTTATAGTTGAAAATTTTTAACTTTTTCCTAAATTTTTTAAATGTTCCCGATTTTGTCTCGAATCATTTCTAAAGTGATTCTAAGGCCTCAAAGGCTTGAATAAGGGACGTTATACATGTTTAATGATGGGTTATGTTATTATTATTGAAATGTTTCGAAATGAATGATTTAGGTTACATTTACTCGGTAATGCTCTGAAACCCTATTTCGACGATGAATACGAGTTAGGAGTGTTATAAAGATAGGGTTCAGGGAGAAGAAAAAATAGTAAATGGGATGGTTTATGGAAGGCTGCTGGTTTTGAGAATTGGTATCGACAAGTTTCAAGGGTGGGATATTTTCTAGGGAATGGATGCCAGCTAATTTGCTGACTGAAGGAGTGCTTTTGGTGTTTCATGTTTTTGTTCTTAGTTTATTTGTTTCTGCTTTATGAATTTTGTTTTGTTTTTGGGTTGGTTTATTTTTTGGATTGGGTTTTGTGCTCTTGTCTGTTTTATGGGTTAACAACTTAACATCACTATTGCTTTTGTTTTGGTTTTATAATTTATAATTTATGAAGTCTTGAGGAGATTTGAACAAAAAAAATACCATAACATTCACTCCTTAATTTTACTATTTCAATGAAAATCATATTAAATTATTACATAATATTTTTACTCACAAATATATTATAATCTATACTTTCATATCCCATAATCATACTAAATTTAAAATGTCTCATTTTCTATTTTATTTTATTGTTATATTCTTTTTCTTTTCTTCAAGTTTATGAAAACATAAAATCTTAGTTATTATTATTATTGATAGAAAGTATGTTCTTTCCTTGCCAACTGGACTAACAAAGTTTTGAGGCATGGGTACAAGATCCTTTACATGGAAGGCCGATTGCTCATGCAATTTGGGATCCTCATTTTGGTTAACCGGCGGTGGAAGCTTTTACTAGAGGGGGCGCTCTTGGTCCTGTGAATATTGCTTACTCTGGTGTTTATCAGTGGTGGTATTATTGAAAGAAAGTATGTTCTTTCCTTACCTACTGGACTAACAAGCATCTATTATATATAAAAAAGAAATTGGATGTACCAAATCATGTAAGAGAATGTGATTTTAAGGGATTTTTTTTCCTCACCCACATAAATTTAACACTCATCTATAAATGGTGTTAATCCAATTAAAATTGATTTATGTATAATTTTATGCATAAACAAGCCAAATTAAATGAAGGAAAATAAGCCAAACAAAATATGTAATAGTATATGTTGAACTCAACATCAAAAGACAAACAATATTTTATTTCTCTAAAACTCAACATCAAAATATGTTTAATATTATATAATTTTTTTCTTGCAGAATGTCCACTGGACCAACATCTATTGAGGGTAGTGTTACACCTCCTACTTCGATAGATTCTGAAATTCAGAAGTTGAAGCTTCAAGCCAAACAAAGGGGACTATTGGGAAAAGAAAAGTCACTCCTCAAAGGTCAAAAGTTTAGTCTCACTTCACTAATATTATTAATATGAAGGTGCAAGTAAGGCTAAATGTAATTATTGTGAAAAGGAATCTTGTTGGGATATGAAAAAAACTGTACGAGGTCATTGAAATATCATATTGGTTCATGTAAGAAAATCCCAGTAATGTCCTTAACACTAGCGAAGGACAACTAGTTTTACCTAGAAAGAGAGTTGAAAGGGGGGAAGGGAATCTTTCAACTTGGAGATTCGATCAAGAAGCATGTAGGAAAGGATTAGCACAAATTATTGTGATTGATGAATTACCTTTCAAGTTTGTTGAAAGTGAAGGCTTTAAGAAATTTATGTTTGTGGAATGTCCTAGGTTTCATATTCTTTCACGAACTACTATGACTAGGGATGTTTTATCAATTGTATTTTGATGAAACGGTCAAGATAAAAAAACTTTTGAGAAGTTCTTGTCCTAGAGTTTGCTTAACTACTAACACATGGACTTGTAACACCCCAAACCTGGCCCAAACATCACGACCGAATTTGGAATGCTACGGAGGAAAACATTTTAAAAATCCCTTTTAAGCCGATTTAAAAAAAACATAAAATTTTGTTTTTACTAAAACATTGTGTAATTAAAATTCCAAATAAACATTTCAAATAACAATATATTCAACAAACTAACTTAAAACATAATAATAATCAAAATTGGTTAAATGGCCCTTATTACAACCAATACTTAAAACAAAATACTCAATATTAAAATGCTTAAAATATCTCTTCTGCATGGGCCCACCTTGTATCCACTCCAAACCCGGTCCAACGCTTACGCATCACCTGAAATGGTTGAGAAAAATTGGGTGAGTCTACAGACTCAGTGCATAATCATCACATGCCTCCACATATGGGCTTGGCCCACAATCCACACAGTTCACATACATAAATATGCAAAATGACGCCAACCCAACCTAATTCCATCCATTACACCAACCCCGGACACCTGCCGTCCAAGGCTGTGGCTAATCCACCGATCAAATAGTGATCCTTATATCTTACCTTGGCAGACTTGCTGCTCAAGGCCGTGGCTAAGCCACCGATCAAATAGTGATCCCAAATTAATTCGTCTACGGTGATGCACACAGCCATCAACCGCCGAGATGGGCACCTAGCCAACACCTCCCTGATGTAGCACACAGCTGATCATCAAACGCTAATGTAGCACGAGGCTAACATTAGACACGTA